>VVIT01000017.1:359026-362078 GCA_009806525.1 Sanghuangporus sanghuang | reverse complement strand
TGTAATGTGTAAGTGTGGTACACTTGTAGTGTATTCGGTTGGTCGTAGTAATAGAAAGTAACAAGAGGTCGCGAGTCGGCAAGGGGCGTACTTGTAGTGTATTCGGTCGCGAGTCGGCAAGGGGGTGTACCTGTAATGTGTAAGTGTGGTACACTTGTAGTGTATTCGGTTGGTCGTAGTAATAGAAAGTAACAAGAGGTCGCGAGTCGGCAAGGGGCGTACTTGTAGTGTATTCGGTCAGTTGTAAGAACGGAAGGTAACAGAATGTCGCGAGTCGGCAAGGTGAGCACTTGTAGTGGGCGAGTGTAGTGCACATGTGCTCTATTCGGTCGGCTGTAGTGATAGAAAGTAACAGAAGGTTGCGAGTTGGTTGTAGTAATAAAGGGCAACAAGAGGTCGCGAGTCGGCAAGGTGTGCACTGGAAGTGTATTCGGTCGCTTGTGATGTGTAAGTGTAGTACACTTGTAGTGTATTCGGTCGGCTGTAGTGATAGAAAGTAACAGAAGGCCGCGAGTCGGCAAGGCGTCGGTTGTAGTAACATAAAGGAACAGAAGGTCGTGTAAGTGTATTCGGTCGGTTGTAGTGATAGAAATTCCCCCACCCCCCCTGCGTTTATTTCCACACCACTCTTAGAGATCCACACACCCCACGTAGCTAGCTCTACCGCGCACTTGTAACTAGAATTGCTGACGCGCGTAATAAATTCATTCAAAAAAAAAAAAGCGATAGAAATTACCAGGTATTCGGTCGGCTGTAGTAATAAAAGGTAAGAGAAGGTCGCGAGTCGGCAAGGTGTGCACTTGTAATGCATAAGTCGGCTGTAGTATTAGAAAGTAACAAGGGGTCGCGAGTCGGCAAGGGGGGTACTTGTAATGTGTAAGTGTAGTAATAGTACACTTGTAGTGTATTCGGTCGGCTGTAGTAATAAAAAGTAACAAGAGGTCGCGAGTCGGCAAGGGGGGTACCTGTAATGTGTAAGTGTAGTAATAGTACACTTGTAGTGTATTCGGTCGGCTGTAGTATTAGAAAGTAACAAGGGGTCGCGAGTCGGCAAGGGGGGTACTTGTAATGTGTAAGTGTAGTAATAGTACACTTGTAGTGTATTCGGTCGGCTGTAGTAATAAAAAGTAACAAGAGGTCGCGAGTCGGCAAGGGGGGTACCTGTAATGTGTAAGTGTAGTAATAGTACACTTGTAGTGTATTCGGTCGGCTGTAGTAATAAAAAGTAACAAGAGGTCGTGAGTCGGCAAGGGGGGTACTTGTAATGTGTAAGTGTAGTAATAGTACACTTGTAGTGTATTCGGTCGGCTGTAGTAATAAAAAGTAACAAGAGGTCGCGAGTCGGCAAGGGGGGTACCTGTAATGTGTAAGTGTAGTAATAGTACACTTGTAGTGTATTCGGTCGGCTGTAGTATTAGAAAGTAACAAGGGGTCGCGAGTCGGCAAGGGGGGTACTTGTAATGTGTAAGTGTAGTAATAGTACACTTGTAGTGTATTCGGTCGGCTGTAGTAATAAAAAGTAACAAGAGGTCGCGAGTCGGCAAGGGGGGTACCTGTAATGTGTAAGTGTAGTAATAGTACACTTGTAGTGTATTCGGTCGGCTGTAGTAATAAAAAGTAACAAGAGGTCGTGAGTCGGCAAGGGGGGTACTTGTAATGTGTAAGTGTAGTAATAGTACACTTGTAGTGTATTCGGTCGGCTGTAGTAATAAAAAGTAACAAGAGGTCGCGAGTCGGCAAGGGGGGTACCTGTAATGTGTAAGTGTAGTAATAGTACACTTGTAGTGTATTCGGTCGGCTGTAGTAATAAAAAGTAACAAGAGGTCGCGAGTCGGCAAGGGGGGTACTTGTAATGTGTAAGTGTAGTAATAGTACACTTGTAGTGTATTCGGTCGGCTGTAGTAATAAAAAGTAACAAGAGGTCGCGAGTCGGCAAGGGGGGTACCTGTAATGTGTAAGTGTAGTAATAGTACACTTGTAGTGTATTCGGTCGGCTGTAGTAATAAAAAGTAACAAGAGGTCGTGAGTCGGCAAGGGGGGTACTTGTAATGTGTAAGTGTAGTAATAGTACACTTGTAGCGTATTCGGTCGGCTGTAGTAATAAAAAGTAACAAGAGGTCGCGGTAACGTACTCCGTTAGGTTACAATTGTAATTAATGTTAAGAGAGTCGCGAGTAATAACATTTTATTTCATTATTTTTGTAGTCAAACGAATTTTTTATAATTGTTAAGAAGGGCCTGTAAGGTCGGAGTAAGGTTGCCCGCCATTTGGGGGAGGTGGGGGCCAGTTTGGTTAGAGAGAGATTTCGCGGGAAGGCCTCAATTCGCGAGTTTGGCCTGAAACGCGATATAGTGGACACCTTTAGTCACGCTTTTAGGTTGCCGCGTCGTTTTGCGAGGTTGCACGTGACTTTTCCTTATATATGGAAAGAGGTCGCGGCTCGGCTAGGGGCCTTAGGGCTTACGCGGCTACTGCCTCTTTCTAAGGGAAGGGAAAATTAATACAACACTTCGGTCTGTGGAAAGCTTTACCTGGCGCGAGCGAGAGTACAATCTACCTGTGTAATGGCACTTGTGCCGTAGCCGGGTATGAGGATGGAAAGCGTTCGAGCGGGTTCTGCAAGTACCGTCTGAAGTGTATGTGTGTAATCCTAGTACCGCCTTGCGTTTGATTCTCTGAGGGCTTGTTTTCTTTTGAGGGGGACCTGTCCCTCAACATTGAATGTCGACTGGTAAATCCTGGACCGGGTGATCGATGTACTTCAGGCGGCTTTTCGTCTGGAGGTGTACTCGCTCGAGGACGGATGGACCCGGCTGTTGTTTCACTGTTGAGGTGATACTGCCGACTCCGTCGGGCTCTATCCTTTTGTGATGTGAGCTCGCGATGAGTTGAAGGGTGTGGATTGCTTGCCGATGGCTAAACCTGTTGTGCATGTAACCACTCGAAGATCCGCCGTAGCTGTGCAGCGACGTTAGTTTCGCTGCCGGCTGCTGGTAGTCTTCACCGAGAGCTTGTGATCTTTGTCCTCTGGACAAGGAGAGCACGTTCGAA
>VVIT01000017.1:69026-351526 GCA_009806525.1 Sanghuangporus sanghuang | reverse complement strand
ATAAGAGGGGACGCTCTCGGAGGAGCATGCAGAGCATGCAGAGAGAGAAACATATATATACTATTAGTGACTTCCGGGGCTGGGACAGCCTGGCACGCGCTGCCGGGACTCCTACCCCACTGAGGCGTCCCTACGGTGAGTAGGTAGGGATGCCGCCCGAGGCCCCCCCGGGCCCTGGGCACCCAAGACGGGTGCTCTAGGGGCTGGGACGGGCCTGAGGGCAGGGGGAGGGGGAGGTGGCCCGTCGGGGCTGCATTCTCGAAGTTCAGGGCCGGCTTTTAGGGCCGGTTCTGATTACAACAGAGCCGGTAAGTGACTGTATGGCAAGGTAGTTGTAGTTTAATTGTATGTATTTTATTACCTCAATCATTGAACCTTTCCGTCACTCCCTAACCCTATACAATTTGTCATAGCTCATTGACGTACCGAAGAAGTCATCAGTAACAAGCATATGGTTGTAATGTGCTCGGTCGTAAGAATAAAAAGTAACAAAAGGTCGCGAGTCGGTCGTAGTAATAGAAAGCAACAAGGGGTCGCGAGTCGGCAAGGGGCGTACTTGTAATGTGTAAGTGTAGTACACTTGTAGTATATTCGATCAGTTGTAGTAATAAAAAAGTAACAGGAGGTCGCAAGTCGGCAAGGGGGTGTACCTGTAATGTGTAAGTGTGGTACACTTGTAGTGTATTCGGTTGGTCGTAGTAATAGAAAGTAACAAGAGGTCGCGAGTCGGCAAGGGGCGTACTTGTAGTGTATTCGGTCGCGAGTCGGCAAGGGGGTGTACCTGTAATGTGTAAGTGTGGTACACTTGTAGTGTATTCGGTTGGTCGTAGTAATAGAAAGTAACAAGAGGTTGCAATATAGTGCCCTGGCCAATCCTGTGCCAGGACACTCATACTCTGGCTCTCCCCTACTGCAGACACCATATACCACCACTGCCTACACCTCAGAAGACCAGGGAATACTCATATCACACTCTAGAGGCCATACAAGCACATATCTATGGATTGTAGCCTACGCTTTCCCCTGCAGCGCCCTCCGAGAGCCCAGATGAGTCCGCCGCTGGCTCCCTGGCACCCATACAGGTCCGCCGAAGGCTCCTACCCAGCACCAGACACCATAGGAGATGTCCCCCAATCATTATAGGCCTTCGTTATTGCGATTCCTCATGCGTACTGTTACGAAAATCGTGGTTAGCTAATGCGGCGTGGTATCAGACAATTTACACACCGAATTATGCAACTGAATCCAGCTTATGAGCAAGGGCTTCAAAGCTACAGACCTGGGGATGATACAGGTCCGCTACTACAGCCAGTACCTAACGAGGTAACTGCAAACAACGAAGTCGAATCGAGCGAGAGTGATGATTCAGTAGGCATACGGTCAACTATGGCTAGGATGCATATTGGACATACTCCTCCTCCACGAATACGAGGCCTAGGAACTATGGAGAGCAGTAATGTTGCGAGGTATACCGAACTCCTGCAGAAGAGACGTTATCGACGAGGTGCAACCAGACGTCTAGTTGAAAGGATCCGCTCAAAACTTCGCATCACGATCGACACGATCGGCAGATCAACAGGATCGGCACTCCAAACGTGACCAGTAACCGGCCCAGCAGCAACGCGACCAAACTACCGATCACGCGCCCAAGACAACGGTCACCGGTATCACCGGCATCAACGGCAATACGCGAACGCCTAGCAACCATACGTAAACCCGCGAGGCACTTAACACCGCCGACCGTTACCTTAACACCACCGACCATATACGTCCGACCCGACCCGATCAAAAGAACTCAAGAAGCACTCTAGAACACCAGAAGTCCAGAAGCCCAGAAGCACAACTACTAAAGCCTAACGTCTAATCGACTAAAGGCTAAATAAATCCTAATGGAGACGACACTGGCATTCCAGCACTGTCAGACGTGTGCCCAGACGTACATGGCTCTCTATGAGATATACTTTGTAGTATGCCATGCTACAACCGAAACTCGCAACTGCCACATTAAAATTCAACGTCGAACGCAAGAACAACTCCATGCCAATCCACCAAATCCAATAGTACCCAAGCGACATGAAGAACTCACTGTCACCACTCGAACCCCTCGAGATGCAGACCCGATAACTTGGAAAATACTAGGATGGTACAAACCAGAGCTGCATGACCCATGTCCAGCTTCTACAGTGCAAGCAAACCTCTACCTACCGAGGGATGCAAACCTGGAAACCAGACAACTACAACTGGCACTCCAACGAAGGATATGGCATTACATTCGCGATGTTCGACTCAATGGCAAAGCATGGCTAGTTACTCGAACTCAGAGGCATCCACCAGCAGAGCACATACAGTTCCAGCTGTGTATTGGACCATACACTACACCAACTCGACATCTCAATACTGATGTCCGAGTTACACTCTCACCCTTCGGGCCAAGGGATGAACAACGGAAGGTCACATATCGAGCCGCTTACATTGCACCAAGAGCCAGAGTCCCCAATGAAGACCTCGACGTTATAATGGAGTACTGACTCATCACTCCAACTCGGAACTACGTCTCAGTCAGTAACGCCACAAAGGCTCTGCAATAGTGGAGACAATCTTACAAATCTTGGAGCAAGGTGGCACTCAGTAGCACAGCATGAGTAAGGCAATGGTGGAGCAAAGTGGAGCTGAGTGGAGTAATGTGGAAGGAGATGAGTAAGATATGGACAAAAATTGGATTATCGGAAGAGCATAAATAGGGTTAGAAGTAGGCCCTCATTCCCCATCTTTCGATCCTCTTAACACACTGGTGATCATCGTAGCTTAACGATTATTACTGTGTGCTTTGTACTACTACGCCTCTTGGAAATACCAATCTGCTCTTGCTTACCTTGTATCTGAAAGTATCCCTTGTCAGGACTACGACTAGGAAGGATAGTAAGGGGACCGCGTGGTACAGCCATACGTGGGTAGATAGATCACCTCTGCACAACATACCGCTGCTTAGGCAAAAGGATCGAACCCGGTGTAACTCCGGACCTACACCTCTAACACTAGTTCACGAGAGTCTGGTGTGCAGTAATTGCTACTTGGCATACCAACGCAGCTGGGTTCTTTCGGAATGGCTCCTCAAGAATTTCGTGGAACGGTTGGTGGTGAAGGAGGCAGCCGATGTCAAGATTCGGCACAGGCCTGGGCCTTCGGAAACAACAGAAGACCAACCATTGCCAAATCGCGGAATGAGCACATACAATCACAAAGTAACCATATGGCTCAGCGATAGGGATATGTATGCAATGAAGGTCTGCGTGAGAGCTTGGATCAATCAGCATCGTCACCAGACCTTGTGCCCTTACGTCGCAGTGGAAGTCGATTGGCCGGTATACTTGATACCGCCCTCGGACATAATCGAACTCTCGGAAGAAGCAATCGAAGGATTCCTAAAGGCTTGGCGAACATCAGACACAGGGGTTATTACAGTTGATGAATGGCGCGGACCTCGACATATCGGTCAGCGATTCAGGTTAACGACGGGCACCGGACTACAGCTATCGGACATTGCAATAACGGCTAGGCACATTAGGCTAGAAGCCTATTTTACACAGCCGCCGAGGTTAACCTCAGAAGATCGGCAAGCGTTGCTGGTTGCGAATCCCGAGATCACAGTCAGCCCCATGATCACAGATTAGCGGCAGAAGCTCGGCCGAGATAACGGAGCAGCCTGGAAGCATGTGCTCGGCAAACCAAGGAAGGATCAGTGGGAAGATCGGCGGAAAGGATTAACATGTGATAAGCGATGGGATCGGAAGAAGCACGGAAGAAGCTTCGGAGCAACGGAGGTTAGAAGGAAGCCTACCTAATAGGGAAGGAAGTATTCGGAGTGGACACAGGTGATGTCACTTTATTTTATGTCGACACAAGGGTGGTAGCAACTCGGTGCTAGGACTTGGTGTCGACACAGGTGGGTAGCAACTCACGCTGAAACATACTGTCCTGTCCAATGGTGAGGCGGTTCCAGTAGCAGTAGGTAGCAAGTAGTGAATAGTAGAAAGTCTATATAAGTGCCAGCTGAGCGGGGCATTGTCCCTCAGCAAAATTATTTTGTACTCTCAATCATAACTGTACCCCTTTGATTGAAACTCTGCTCTACTAGTAATTCAAGCTCGAACCCTTAGCTCACTTATTATTAGTACATCTTAACCTTTGCTACTCCACTCTCCAAACTACAATAGTACGAAAGGAGGAAGCAGGGACTTGTTCCAGTACACTCGGACTAGCCACTTCGTCCGAGAATACCGATCCTAACAGTGAGTTCCTCCGCAGCGCAGGAGAAAACCTCTTTTCAACCAGTTTTTGCTGAGTTGAACAGAATGCAGTAAAAAAAACATAATATTTCCCATTCTAAGGAATTATGCAAACAGCAGTGATATTGATACTGTAAAGGAAGGTTATGTGATTGATCACATGTTGACGAGAGCTCCCGTTCTCACGATGTGCTGTGCTGTGCTAGTATATTGATCCGGGCAGGGAAGATACGAGAAAGGCACAGCACGTACAGCACAGCACTCTGATCGATCAAGTTTATTATTATTTATTTATTATTTTCTTTCACGGTAACAGTACCCGTCTTGTCCTCGTCCTGCTCAGCGATGACCGTTGCACAGGTCCCTCTTGGTTCAGGACCGCCCACGCGCGACGAACTTCGAGTCTACTATCCGCCCAAGTTTACTTGGTGGCAACTCAAGCTATTCATCAACTCAGGGTATGTACTACGCACGCGTCAAGTCGAAACAGTCATCTCACGCAGTTTTTTTTCTTTTTCTTCGCCAAGTGATCTGGGTCTCTTGAAGCGGGACAGAAAGCTTCAACTGAGGTACGCTGAGTGGACAAAGAAGATAAGAGCGGAGTATGGGTCAGTAGGTGAGCTCGTCAGATTTCGGTAATGCCAGGCTGTCACTCAGACTAATCCAATCATCCAGTGGATTACCTGCTGGAGTACCGTCTACAATGGGGAAGATCCGACCGTCTGTCGTTATTGCCCTCTGGGCTCAACTACGACCAGCCAGAACAAGAGATGTCAGCACAACATGAGCCAGTTCCGATGCCCGAATACTTCACCGCCGACATCCACCCAAGTCTTGTCAGCATCATTCAGAATGACTGGCCTTATTCAGGTGCGTCTCCGACTGGGCTCCGCTGGCCACTTGAAACTGACTAATGCCTAAACTTCACATAACAGTGCCTCTCGACATCGAGCATTCGCTGATCTGGACAAAAGTCCCCATTCTTCCGCCACCTTCGCTGATTACGCCCCATATCGCCGCGACTCTCGCACCTGACCTACACGACAAGGTTTCCGCGCGTCTTGCTCAAGATGGTCTTCGGGGCTTCACAGGCGCCACAGAGGCCCCGCCTGATCCGTCCCTTCTTCCCGAGAATCTGGGTGCTCTGAGTGAATGGGACGTCACTATGGACAAACTCGTAATCAGCCCGAAAGGATCGCCTGAAGAAGAGGAGGCTGTCAGGCAGTCTGGCGCAGAAGTGCAGAAGTTCATAGCGAACAGATGGATCGAGCGAGAGTGGGAGACGTGTTGGTTTGTGAACCCACCTGTGAGTATGACCAGGTCTTATTACTGTTTGATGCGGTTTCTGATGGGCTTTAATTAGAGACTCCAAAGCGTGAAAGGTCTTGCACATATCCATATCTTCGCACGAAAGAAGAGTCCTGAAGAGATTGCTGCTTGGGATACATTAGAAAGATGAATAGGTCAGAGGCCATATCCTCGTAATGCGACTAGAAACTCCACTCGTATCGTACATAGAATTTAGATGAAATATGTTATTACTTTTTTATGAGCATAAATCTGCGTACTACAATATCAACGATGTCTTTCCATTCGGCCATCGCTCCTAGACCGATATCCCCGCATGCTAGGTTCTTGCCAATAGGTCCGACAATCTCGTAGTGAAGCACATCTCTGACGATCCGAAGATGCTCTGCAGTGAGCGGGTGCTCGTACATAAGCGTGTTCATCGCAGGGAACACGTAGGTCGGGGTCGTCGGAGCCAGAGCGCGCAGTACCGAGGTCTTTCAAGAGATGTGAGAGCTGGCTTGATCCCGGGCAGATGCTACACGTACCGCAAGGTTGTCGCATAGTCCACCCGCCATCTTCGCTAACGTATTCGCCGAGCAAGGCGCAATGAGGACAACATCTGCCCATCGTCTGAGCTCGATGTGCAGAATTGGGTCTCCAATTTTGTATCCGTCCTAGCGAACAGAGTCAGAATGAGCGCCCTGAATACAAGCACACTACGCGCCTTCCACTCGTCTTTGTCTGTCCAAACGCGCGATCCCGCCTCCGCCACCCCCCGCCTCTCAAAAAATGTGAGCGATGCATCTGTCGCGATGACCTCAACTCGGACATTCTCGTACTATTCCGGTGCATGTTTCTTATGTGTTCACACAACGCAAGCCGAAGTATGGCGGACCTTGAGCAAGTCGCTTACGATCAAAGGCACCTTGATGGATGCGACGCTTCCCGTTGCGATGAGCAAGATGTGCACGTTACCAGGTACGCGCTCTGCACCAGCTTGAAATACCGTGCTCGACATGATGAGGTTTTAGGAAGAGTGGAAAAGCATAGCGCCGATCAGTCGTCGATCCCCTTGTGCCGAAGGTGTGAGATGTGCTTTGATCATCGACCACCATCTCCGCTACGATGTACGAGCGACTATCAATCTCTGGCTGTGAGACACTGATTTTTTAATAGGGCCGGCAGGAGGCCTAGTCGGGGAAATGCTCCATCGTCTCAGCCTCGAAGTCGAGGAGGACCTCGAAGACAAGGGCGTACCTTCAGAGACGATGACAGGGACAGAGATACTTCCAATCAACGGCGATCGACAACAGTCACAAAGCAGGATTTCAAACTTGAACTTATGCCGTCGATTAGCAGAAGCGGCGGTGATAGTGCAGAAGGCGATAGGTACAGTCAGTCCATGCTACACTTTCGATCATATTTTCGAATTGCTTCCGATAGACTGAAGGATAAAGATGTTCAAGAACAATATTGGAAATTGGTCTCGGAAAGAGTAAAGTCGATTATCGTCATCTGCGAAACATTCTTGATTGATTTCTTTTTTTCTTTTTTCAATTCGTCCGCAGATTGAATCTCACTGGAAGGAATTTCCTTCTCGCTCGGACAAGAGCAGTTCGCAGGCCGAGAGAGAAAGCAACATTCTACTTTTCCTCAGTGAGTACCATCCGATTTTCTCGTACGGTTAAATTTTTGACCTAGAATTTAGGAAAGCTGAGGGAAGGCATTCTGTCCTCTCATCGCAAAGATAGATTTGCTCTCGATGGTTCGACCAGTCGGCATCTTGAATGGTAATTTGGCTGATAAACTTACAGTATACGAGACGTCCTTCTACCTCGCCATTATATTCAACTCTCCGGTTCAAGCGGCTTCATCTTTAGCGCATCTCCCGGATATAATCTCAGCACTACCGTCGAACCCTCGCGGCTCTCGAGAATTTGACCAGAATAGGGTTGAAGCACTAGTGGTCACTTCTTCGATTTTCCGTCTCACTGAGACGTTCCCTTCTCAAATGATGTTTCATCGTCAGATGAAATTTTTGAAGAGCCTCTGCTGTGTCGAGGATAAGAATAACGTTGCGCTAGAATGGATTTCCTCCATTCGGATCTCAATCAACTGCCGTAATTATACGAAATTCGCGACTCTAACGTGCGAAGAACGGGTGAAAACGATAATAAGAGATATACGTTATCTTGCGGCGATTAAAGAGAGTGACGACGCCAAGCGGCAGCAATATGCTCGGATTGCGCTTTTTTCTGCTGTCGACGAACTGCGCCGCAGACTTCGGAGTACGGTGTGGACAATTTTGCGTTCTGCCTACCGCGAGTATGCGCTCAGTTCGGACACTGACACCGCTTCTTGGCTTGAAAGATCTCTGTTCTTAAAGTCTGGTGATAAAGATATAGATGTGGAAGACTGGTTGGAGCAATGCGAAAAGGATGGACATGTTGTCAAAAAAGAGGGCTTTCAAGGACGATGGATAATCCGACGTTAGGCGTGGTGTGGTATTCCGTCTCCGTGTCTTTGATTTCCGTCCATCAGGATCTATAATGTTGGTGGGTTGAGTTCACATGGGATATTGATATTTCTGGCTGACGTTTGGCCGCCTTGATCCCCAGGAACAATTTATACTCGGAATGTTTCGTTCTTTCATGAAGGTGGAATGAAGATCGGTGCAAGTGCCTGCACCGAGGTGCGTCTATCCGTCGAATGACTATCTAGATGAGCGGACAATCCATTTGTATAGCCTTCTTGGAAATTGGGATGGAATTATCCGAATATTGATGAGTTTCATTTACGTATGCTTTCGTCATGGTCTTCGGATGATGATCCGCAGCCACATCCGCCGCAGTGAAAGGACTCACCTTCACAAATTGACTTATATCCGTCTGTCTTCCGCATCTCACGCCATTAAACCGGCATGTTCAAGGACCGCGGGAAATGATGGTCCAATACTAACCATGTTTGTGATGTGGATATGACCTTCTACAAATTCGACTGATTGTCGGGCGTGAGGTTTGCTTATAATATCAGGTGGAAGAACAGCGAAATCAGAAGACGGAAGTGAGTCTGTAGGCAGTCCTGGAGTGCTGAGAGAAATCATACAACGTGGCAACCGAGATTCTCGGACTATGTGGCTTTTTTCTCTGACTAAACAAGATCCTTCTGAGTCCTCGACTAAAGTCGCGGGACACGTATAAGAAAAGCGTGTTTGCGAACGGTTCATTATTAGTGCCGTACTGGACGACTAGAGAATGTGCTATATTAATTGATTATTTTCGATGATCTTTTCTGCTGGTTTCCTCAATGATACTCACAAAACTTCTTCCTTCGCTTCGGAGGATGACTAACCTACTCAGGAAGCCATATTACCTTCTGTCGGCAAATAAACCCTGATAGGTTACTCAAGGTGAAATAAGAGGCCGTATGGAACACCGAAGGGGGCAACACAGCTTTTGATGAGAAGTAAAGAAGCGCATCGCCGTTATGCCCGACTTCTCATTGCGTACATTCAGTGCGATGCTCCATGCCAAACCGTGGGGTCATCATTCAAACAACGATGACTCGTTCATATTTTTTTGGTCGCAACCGTCAAACTCTGGGTTGTGTGTATCATTCTGCACTGCAACTAGAGAGTGTGTTTTACTCGGAGTTCGATTCAGAAAAATACTATGCACTGTTGCCTTTGTATTACTCGCCACCATCCATGAGTGGCTCAGCAATCCGGTGGCCGGTCCTAACTCCGTGTGGATTTGAAATGTGCTAGGGGAAGATTTTGCTATGATGACCCGTTCTGGCCTAAGTTGAGTCTATACTGCGCGCAGCTGACCATTCGTTTGGCGCCAGGACAAGAAATTAAGAAAACTCGATGGACAGGCGTTCTCAGGAAATGGTACGCACTCGACGGGAAAGCGCCCGCATCGCTACTCGTATTCCTCGCTGTTGAGCAATGTGAATGTTAAGTTAACCCTAATGTATAAATTGAGTTTATAGAGTGCCTGTCGTCTGAGCCACGTCATCCCCGATCGGGGCCGCGACATCACCGAACGTCTCAGTAGTCAACTTTCCTCCTTAGTTCCGTGAGCGGAATTTATGACTCACGGTTACACCCGAGGGTCTCGAGATGAGACGTAGTTTAGGAAAACAACACTTTTACTGAGTCGGAATGTTCGGTGTTTATGATTGCGGAGGATCAATAATTATCTAGCGTATTCGTGCGTGAACTCCTTTCTACAAGTGTAAACATCATTATGAACTAACGCAGCTTGGGTTGCTGCATTCTGTCGGTACTTGCTGTGCTTTTTAAAACGGGAAGCGTATCATTTTGCCCGATTTCTGAAAGCACTGGACCTCTATTCTATGATGTTCCTGCCATGTAAATCTACCAAACCTGGAACTTCCTGTTCCTTCCTGTTCATCCGAAAAAGACAACGCTCACGTAATGTGGATCATTGAAACATCCCGACTTAGTAATAGCCAGACCCTCGACGCCTCAAAATAAATTTTCGAAAATTTCGCCCACTCGATGAATGGACCCCTGATGAAATACAAGAATTTACGAATTCGAGGATTGATTCGCATCGGTGTCTCTCGAGCGGGCAATTGCGATGGAATGAAGACCTGTACCAGTAATGTTCAATTTTCGCCGTATTTTCCCTTCTGATGCCCCCCCTTGTGCAACCCGTGATCAACATTTGAAAATCCGGTTTCAGTTTTGACGCACGTAACAAAATTGAGTCACGGAGCACAGAACTTCAATCCAATCAGTTACTCGAGACGGATCCAGACTCATAGCTGATAGGGTCCCAAGGAGTAGGTATGTGGAAGTCCTAGTCATATCGGGGCAAACTGGGAAACCTCATTGGTTCCACAAGTGAATTGTTAAGAAGAAGAAAGAACAAGCATCACAAACAGTGGCGACGTAAAATTTCAAGTAATCTGAGTAATTCGGTAGAGATGATCCCCGCCTATCGGGAGGATCAGGCACTGTCGACAAAGTCTATTAGCTTGTTGAGAATGTAAGATAGTATGTTGTGGACTTCCCGGTGATCTGGCAGTAGCGCGCGCCTGTCCATTTCTAAGGGTCAATGGGTATTGCGATCTGAGCGCTCTTCATCTGCTATGGCGCGGCGGGTGACCATTTACATTCGTCAGCTTGATTGCGGAGTGATGCGTTAGCACCAGCAGGAGACAAACTCCTGCAGCTCGCCGCAGTGGAATGCCACTCGGAACAAAAGGGGTGTGACCGCATAATCTGTTAAATTTCATACGCACAGGGAATGTCCGAGACAATCGCTAAAGAATACAAGGACTCTAAAGAAATTGCCTGCACTGACTAGAGTATTAAAGCGCGACTGCTGGTGCCCAAGTCCAGCATAATCCTCCAGATAAGACACATTTCAGCCATGTCAAGCTCATCCAAGACTATCTACATCCCGGACACAATGGCAAACTGGCCTTGGCCGCGTGTCATGAATCCCTACTACGAGGAAGTCCGAGCGGAGACTACCGCCTGGTTCCATAGCTTCAAGGCGTTTTCCACGCGGTCGCAATATGCTTTCGACAAGGGAAACTTTGGTGAGTCTACGCTCTATCCCCTGTGCACGAGTGGATGATGAACGACGCCACGTATAGCTTTGCTTGCAGCCCTCACCTATCCCAAAGCTTCCAAGGGTGAGTACAATACATGGACGTCTATAAACATAGCACTGACCGCTCTATAAACAGAGCATGTTCGCTCCGCTTGCGATTTAATGAACCTATTCTTCGTCATTGATGAGTACACGGACGTTGAGCCTCAGCCCGTGGTCCGCGAAATGGTTGATATCGTGATCGACGCCCTCAAAAACCCTCATAAGCCACGACCCCAGGGTGAGATTATCCTGGGAGAAATCACGCGCCAGTAAGTGTACCGTCCCGTACTAAGCGTCCTCCTGCTAAGAAAATATCTTTGTCAGATACTGGCAATCAGCGGTCAAGCTTGCTACCCCGACCGCTCAGCGTCATTTCATAGAGAGCTTTAGCGCGTACCTAGAGTCTCTTGTGCAACAAGCGGAGGATCGCGACAACAACACGAATCATTCCATCGCATCTTATCTTAAGCACCGCCACGAGAACATCGGCACTCGGCCTTCCTATGCTGTTCTGGAGTTCCGACTGAATCTACCGGATGAAGTAATCTATCATCCCACAATCGTTGAGCTATCGGAGTATATCACGGAGCTGATTCTTCTTGACAATGTGAGTTAACGTCATCGGAAGCAAGTGACTTCGGCGCTGATATATCATGTTAACCTCAGGACATAACGTCGTACAACAAAGAGCAAGCGACTGGAGATGACAGTTACAACATCCTGACTGTCGTCATGCGAGAGCTGAACCTCGACCTCGATAGAGCCATGGAATGGGTTGCCGAATACCATGCCCAGGTACAGGCGAAGTTCCTGAACGGTCGCAAACAGTTGCCATCTTGGGGCGCAGACATTGATCGTCAAGCGGAAGAATATCTCGACGGACTTGCGAATTGGGCTCGGGGAAATGTTTGCTGGCACTTTGAGAGTGGACGCTACTTCGGGACCAAAAGTCTTGAAGTGCAGAAAACTCGACGAGTTGCACTTCTTCCGAAAGCTGTTGCCTCAGTTCAGGATGAATCATTGCGACGAGAGAACGTGGTCGTACCTCTAATTGAGGCACTCGAAAGCAAGGCATAGAGTACACAGGTTGTTGATCGTGGAGCAGAGATCGTTGATGTTATTATGGATTAACTTGATTTATTTAACCTAGCCTCGGACATCTTGCCTAATCGTTTTATAATATTAGCTTCATATACAGTATATGATGTTTTAATAGCACCAGTAATTATAGCGATATAATCCTTGTATCATCGCATTATGTCAAACGAAAGTGGAGAAGTCCTGAATGAAATCATTATCCTTCATATCGCGTAAGAAATGATGAATTAGTGCCATGCTGCAGAGAAGTTGGTTTGTTGTAAGAGGGAAGACAACACTACATCAAGCGTGAAAAGTGATCAATTGATTGCCCCGTGATCTTAGCTATTACATAATCTGCTTGGCTACCCGTCGCGTCGAATTCTACGCGCCTTTGCCTGCTACTTCCACAGCAGAAGCACATCAAAGCAAATACGGGAAAATGTCTTTTTTCAATACGTTTGGGTCAGTTGTTATCAGCATTTTCAATCTGAACATAAAGCTAACGGCATTGATCAGGAGGAAAGACAACAGGGCCCCTCGCGCACCCAAGCGATCTCCAACGCCGACTTCTGCAACTTTCCCGCCAGACGGTTTGAATCCTCCACCCGTTCCCCCTTCTCCTCACAATATGGCCCAGAAGCCCCTTTATCTGTGCAGTCCATTCGTGGAGGCTGCTCTTGTCAAGGGAAACCTCAAAACGATCGTCATGCTTCCCAAATATGTGGACGTTATGGAGTGGGTAGCAGTAAACAGTATGTCTAACGTCCACTACATCTCGGCTCCCATGATCCGTACTGATAATTTATTGACTACAGTTTTCGATTTCTACAATAACTTGAACTCCTTCTATGGTGTCATCGCTGAGACTTGCACGGCTCAGACATGTCCAACAATGTCAGCTGGTCCGACGTGAGCGTTATTTCCTGCATACTATAATCAACAATATTCAATAGCCGTGGCTCTCATATAGGCTCGATTACACGTGGATCGATCAAAATCGCAAGCAAGTAAAGCTTTCTGCGCCAACATATATAGACTATGTCATGACTTGGGTCCAGAACATGCTGGACGACGAGACCGTCTTCCCTACCAAAGCAGGTGCGACATTAATAGGTTTTTGTCTGTCTCAAAAAATGACATCTGGCTGTCTAGGTCATGACTTCCCTCAGAACTTCCCGTCAACAGCAAAGCATATCTATCGTCAGCTTCTTCGAGTCTTTACTCATATTTACCACGCCCATTACACTCATATTCTTCACCTTCGCTCCGAGCCGCATTTCAACTCTCTTTTTGCACATTTTCTCGCTTTTGGAAAGGAGTACGAATTGCTCGAAGCGAAGGACGTGAAAGGCAGTTCGGCTACGGGCTTAGTCGGTATCGGAGATCTCTGGGAAAAGTGGAAGGAAATGGGTATTTTGGAGAGCTGAGCTAACTTATTCACGTTCTTACATGTTGATCATGATACGCTTTGGGATTTAATGATAGTACAGGATTTGATATACCCTTTTTTGTCTTTTATCTATCCACGAACAAAGTTCGGCTGGTCAGCGGCATGGTGGTGATTGATTCTTCAGAAAGCAAAACTCGTTCAGGTCTCGGTTAGCCGTATCTCGCTGTTCTGCGTCTTATTTTGGAGTATCTGAAGTTCTAACGGAGACTCTGGGACTCCGCTCTAGATGCCAATCCCGACCGACAGTCTAATCAGGAAAAAAAGGTCGACAAAAGGTCGAAATTGATTTCATGACAAAGTGTCCGATCAGGATTCCCTATCGATGGCAGTGAGCTGGTACGTATTGACTATCAGCGGCTTCTTCGTTTCGTTATGAGGGTGCAGTGGTGTGTGGCGTTATTCTGCGCATGTATACGATTCTAGATAACTGTTCCGGCTTTGCTAACCAGTGCTCGTATACAAAAGGAATCCCGAGCGGAGCCTGAGAAAGCAAGGTCTTCCGATGCATTCACTACTACATGTAATACCAGTCGCTACCGGGTGTAAGTGTGGATTGCATGAAGCACCTGTCTTCACCAAAGCTCTGAGATTCTTCCCATAGTCGCCGGTATCATCATCGGTACCATCAAAGTGACGATCCTTGAATGGATCTCCCGAAGAGTAAATCAAGTTGGGCGCGAGTCCCGCATCGCCTTTTTCGAGTCCACATGGCCCATTCTTTTTCATCTCAAGCATAGAATCAGTTGGGACGAATTCACTTAGCCCCAACTCTGCGGAAAGCATTCTTCTTTGCATTTTTCCCTTTGAAAACCTGGTAGATTCTCTCCATCGCCGATTCACTTTGCATTCCGGAGATTTCATCCAGACACACCGGGATAGGCTAATGGATTGATGTAGATGCTTCCTCGACCGGCCTTGGGCTGACGCTGTACCCCAAAAGGATGGTCATCATTACTTACCTATATAGCGATCTATCATCTCTGCGGAATAGATCCGGCTTACTCCAAGCTCTGTACTCCGCCTTCTTTGGCCAAGCTTCCCGGAGCTCGTCTCGTAGGACAGTGTAGAGACTTCTTCCCGATCGCTTGTGGGTCAGGTAGAAAAGAACGGCAGTTTTTGCAAAAAGCACTGCAGGATTTAGAATTAATTTATTCGCAGAATGCGTTGATGCCCAGCGCCACCTCCGTTCGCGATAAACGCCCTCCCGCGCCCTTGTATCATTAACGGTTCAATTTCAAGATCCGAGTGAAATCCGATCTTCCGAGACACGAAAGTTCTCTGACAAGGCCATAGTGAGCGCGAGTCTCTTTTCACATAGCTTTCTCGGCACGGCGACCACATCCAGTTCCCTCTTCCGATCATTCTTCAATTCGTCAATCTCGGCTCTCGGTTCTTATTGTCGGTATCCGTGGGACCATCGTATTGGAAAATGCCTGGAATTTACGCGCAGTAGGAACTGCGGAGCTTCCAAGCATTCATGGTGGCTCATCAAGCAAATTACGCCCCAACTACCCGACAGAACACTCGAGTGACGTGATTATTTTCGATCGAGGAGATGGCTCATCAGGATGTCCGTTGAATCGCACGGAGACCAACAAAGGCCGATGAAGAAACGGAGGAGCTTTCATAAAGCTATCAGAACTCGTCGACTCCGCAGCTAGTACTGATGCTATTCAAGACTATAAGGGACCAGCATGAACGGGATGAGCAGCACCCCTGAGCTCTTCCAGCAACTCTCGTTTCTGAGACTCTGAGCAACCCTTTCAATTATCACTTGGATCAGCTGGAATGAAGATTGAGGACGTCAACCACTGCCTGCGTCGACTAGATAACTGAATGAAAACCATGGGTTCTCCACTTATGAGTCGATTGCTGACAGAAGGACCAAGGAAAACACTTCGGAGAACGTATTAGCGCTGTTTAAGATAAACTGCTACTGTCAGTCAGACTTAGATTATGTAAAAGCGAGGAGATTATGTCATACTGCATTATTTATAGCAAGGATCTACCGTCGATCCGTCGATCTGCTTGCATACTATAACAAGCCGTTACACTTTCCCAGTGACCACCGTCTCATCAAATGAAAATGGAATCGGACTCTCCTCCTCTCTCTAGGGACGACGTACTTGCATTCCAATTTTCATCTTGGTATCCTCGCTATAAGCATGCTAGCATCAAGTCCTCAATCATAAGGCCGCTCGGAGAAGACTTCAGAAGATACATGCTCGCAGATGGTGTGCGCATTCCAGATGGAGCTGACGGCACGTGTGTGTCTGTCCATGCAATATATTCCTACGACTACTTATTATGCCTGCTTGCAAAGGGATGAAGAAGAAAATCAAGACGTAGATGACTCGGATGACGAAGAAGAGCCACAGGAACGGTTCGCTTTCCCGGAAGTCGACGCCAAAATCAGACAGGCCATTGAAGACTATGGAGCTGTCTTTCCCAAACTAAATTTTTCCTCACCAAAGGCACTTTCCCACTCTGACTGATAATGCGCCTAAGTTGATGACGACAATAATCAGGACGCGTCGTGGATTCTCCCATCCTCTTCTCCGCTAAAGTGCTCTGCTCCGTCGGAAGTGTACATGCTGCTGAAATCTTCTGACTTCGTCTTACACGATGTGGAGGAGGAATCAGTGTTCGAAGGATGCACTTCCGATGCCGAGAGAGAACTGTCCCGATATGAACTCGAGCTAGTACTTCGCAAATGGTATCATGTCGATCCGAGCCGAGAGTTCAGATGCTTCGTTCGTTCAAAAAAATTACTTGGTTTGTCTCTCTTTCATGTTTACGGTGAACGTTTACTAAAGGCAAACCATAAAATTCTTTAGGCATATCACAGCGTGACCAGAACTTCTATCCTTATATGAATGAACAAGAAACACGCAAGAAGATAGTGGACACAATAGAGAAATTTTGGATGCGGGAGATTCAAAGAACCTGGCCGACAGAGGATTGTAGGTCACGATGACTTCTGCTATATGAGACAATGTTAATATCTCAAGGTAGATACATTCGACTTAATCTTAACTCGAGATCTGCAATCTGGACATATCGTTGACTTTAACCCGTATGCACCTCGTACCGACCCTTTGCTATTTACCTATGACGAGCTGTTCATGCTTCACACCGACTCGCATCCTACGCCAGTCTTGAAGACGATCGATTCCGGGTCACATGAAGCCGCCACGCGAAGTTCGCCTGCGAACGTACATAATATGGTTCCGTTTGAATTGCTTAGTATGAGCTCAGGTCAGACATTGGATGATTTCACAAGAGATTGGCAACGCGAGATAGCAAGGTCAATGAAAGAAGACGTTTAGGCATGTATTGTTACACATTGCTTTAACTATACATATAAAAAATGACAACTAGGATGCCGAGATTCTCTCGAAGAACTGCCTTAGCATATCCGCCAATACATCTGGTAGTGTTTCAACATCCTTTAGAATCACGAAGAATTCGAAGGGGAACGAGTCAAGGTAGCGTTGCATGTGTAACTCGAGGCGGCCATTGACCGTCCGATACATAGCCTGTGTCATATTGATTATCGAGTTTTGCGACTGAGATGTATCATCCACTGAGTGTTGAGTCCCTTGACTGTGATGCACGTCTATTATGATAAAGACGATAAGGATGTGTTCCTCTTCTGCCTTACGCAGAATTGCTCGCAGTTCTTCATGGTCCTGGCAGATACCGTCGGATATGATGATCTCCAACTGCCAAAGGTCGGATGACGACGACGAAACACGACGTTCCCGCGCTTTAGTAAGTACCTCAACACTTGAGTCGAGCAACGAGCGTACACCGGTCGCGGTCTGTGCGAACTTGAATGTCTCGAGAACTTTCGTCCCAGCTTGTTCTGCGAATGGGCCGTCCTCAAATCTGTGCACCATATGCATACGTTCACCGAAGCTAGCAACAGCGACGTCACCAACTTCCAGCCGATTTAGCGCTTTAGATACTAGCGCAAGGGTCTGGAAGGCGAGGTGGATGGAGTGCGTTTCTGCCATCGAGCGCGAGTCGTCCAAGGCGATCAGAACTTGGTACTCACGCTGACTTGGTCGGACGCGGCGTAGCCAAATTTTATCCTTCGTGTAGTTGCTGGCAATGTATGGTATGATCTTCTTCATGTTCAAACGCTTACCGGTCCGGAAGTCCCCCATGAGACGCGTCGCTCGAGTCGGTTCAAGAATCAAGCGCAATTGCTCGCATAATGAAAATGACAAGTCTTGTGTCAAGGCATCATAAAGCTGCCATATGCGCTGCGCATCCTGCCGTGGCTGACCGTTACAAAACCAATTGTCGAGTTCAACCTCCACCTTCTTGGTTTGACTTAAGTCGCGTTCCTCAGATGACAAGTTTTGAAGACGTGTTTTGCTTTGATCAACTCCATCGATATCCATTGCTTGTGAATCCGCCTCCTTTGAATTCATTTCCTTTCCGTCGTCTGGATTCTGATGGTTCCGATGCCCTCCATCATCAAGGTGCTCCTGTCCAGACGTTTCGACTTGATCCTGATGATCAGTCCCATGATCAGGCAGGTCATTCTGAGATATCGAATTGAGCAGGTGCTCTTGTTCCTCGATGAGGCTCAGCTTGTTGAGCTTCGCGGTTTCTTCGTCCACTGCAGGTCCGAGCGCTTGCATATCATCTTCCGTCGACTCATCGGGAGCGTATTCTATGACGGACTGTTCAGCTGCAACGGTTTCACGCAGATGTGCGTCTGTCGCATCCAGGATCTCATCGAATCTCCTTTTGACCTCGCGCAGCGCATCGCCCAAGCTGCGGTGCGGATTCGGAAGGGACTCCTCCTCCCACATCAAACGCTTGCTCGACTCGGCCCCATGCAAAGAGGGATGTGTGTCGCCCGTAGTGCTGGAAGAAAACTTGGTCTGTTCAGGCATCTGAGCACTACAGGATCGAAGAGTAAGTCCTCAATCCGCAGAAAGAAAACAAACCAAATCAAAACTCACATTGGCTTCGTAGATGACACATCTTTAGATTCGACATCATTGACAGCAGGAGGGTCTGCAGTAGCCTCATCAAACTTTTGAGCCATCCCTTCAGAAGCT
Source organism: Sanghuangporus sanghuang (assembly GCA_009806525.1). Taxonomy (NCBI): domain Eukaryota; kingdom Fungi; phylum Basidiomycota; class Agaricomycetes; order Hymenochaetales; family Hymenochaetaceae; genus Sanghuangporus; species Sanghuangporus sanghuang. The sequence continues at coordinate 332,706 of VVIT01000017.1, read as the reverse complement.
ACCGGTGCATCCTCTATTCCCGCGTTCTCATTCCCATCTCTGCCACCAGCGTGGACATCTGCTTTCGACGCTGATCCAGCGTCATCTTGATCCTTTGACCCATCATTAACCTCTGCGTCCGCAGCAGCATCGCTGCTATTGGCTTCTAGTTGAGCGGGTTCTTTTTCCTGGTCAGAGTCACTTAGATCATCCAAATCGTCCGTTGCTTCCTGTTCTTCGGGAAAGGCAGGCTCCATTGAAGATTCCTCCGTTTGGCCTTCAGCGGTACCATCGGTCATCTGTGTGTCTTCTTCTGCCGCCTGGACATGGTCGCCTTTCTCGTCTTTGGCATGTGACTCGGCAGCCTCCACGCCATCATCTTCTCCAGTCTGAACTTCTTCTTGAGTTCGGTCGTTCCTTATTTCATCTTCAATATTTTCCTGTTCCTTCGCCACCATCTCCGGCCTTTCATCCGTTGCAGTACTATCGCCATTGAGCTGGTCTGATAGCCTTTCATCATCCGCCTCTCCATCCCAGAAGTCCTTGTCGACGTCGTCGAGGTTATCCGAAATGTTATTCCCGAACTCATCATCGAGATCGGGCACTGATTCTTCCTCCTCAGAGCGTGAATCCTGGTCATAGCTATCCTCAAATTGCCCGCCCAGATCAAAGTCGACGTCTATGGCTTCATCCTTTTCGCCTCCTTTTGAATCACCATTGGCTTCGCCATCTTCGCCTTTGATCCCTTCAAACTGGCTTTCGTCCTCGATCTGATTACTGACATCTTCTTGGCCTTCCCCTTGACCCAGTCCTGTTCCCTCGGCTAATTCGATGGCACCTTCTTGTGAATCTCCAGTATCCTCGAACTCGGGTGGCCTACAGAAACCGTTGGTGGCGATATTTCGAAGAAGACACCCCGAAATATAGGTGAGTTTCAGCAGTGACTTTGTCCACGATGAAAACCCACTGAGATATCTTTCAATGAAAGCAAGATAACTTCTGATAAAAGGAAGGGTTTGACACAGGATTTCAGACTTTTCCGGAGGTTGTAAGCCGGAAAGGTCCTCAGATAATTGGCGCAGATGATCGACGACGCTATCTGCTCGCAGTATCTGCGACACATGTAGGAACATAGAATATTGACGACGCAGGTAACCATTGTCATCGATGTTCTGCATCTTCGCGAGCTCGTCAATTTTGCGGAGGTCCTGGCCAACAAGAAGAAGAAGGTCGATTATGGTATTCATACCAGTCGTCGCGTCGGACTTTATTGAACCGGCAGTTTCTATGTCATCTGGAATCCTTATGGCAAGTAAAGTTTCGTCCAACCAGTCGCGAGTCGAAACACAGAACCGCATGAGACTCGGCTCCTGCTCGGACACGCTTGTAAGTAGCGTTCTGAGGCTACGAAGGTGATTCAAAGCCATGCGTATTTGATCATAGTTATCTGCATTTGCAAAAATGAGCGTAAGAGTGATAGACCAGATTATGCATTGACTAACCTCCCGTGATTATACAACCGTTTTCAGATGCCTTCGACAACGCAGAAAGTTGTTTCGAAAATTCCATCCCTTTCGACATCCAGTCATGAACACCAACCAATGCTTCCGTGTCAATGGGAGGAATGTCATCCGAAAGAATTGAGAGTTTATTTGCAACGTCAACCAGCTCTTGTAAGGCATCGATAGCTTCCCTCGTTGTAATGGCCACAATTCGTATCACGTCCTTTACAGCAGATGCAATGGTTCCCTTCGATCGTGAGTGCTCCAACTCGCAGAATTTGCGATACAACAATCGAATAGAAATCCAGTTGCCAGTAAGTCCGGAAATTCTAGGTTAATCTGTTAGCTCTACGTATTTGATTGGAGAAAAGGTAGCTTACGTGATTCTTGCTGAGATCGCAAAAAAGAAGGCGCTTTCGAACGAAGACACCCCCCGCTGTATTTCGCGCGTAGAGACATCAGAATGATGATCTATATCGCATTGCAGCAAAGTACGCAGAAGTCCAACGCAACGATAGAAGTAGTAATTAATCTTGCTCAGCGCGACCCTGAAGGGCGTTTCTTCGAATGCGTCGATAGTAGGTTGTTCCATCACGTATCTTTTGCTTCTGAGCACCTCGGTAATCTCGTGTCTGACATTCGGTGAGAAACCAATCCGCTTTAATTCCTTTAGGAAGTCATTCCACGACCTTTTCTTACGCACAAAGAGTGCCGAGTTCCACTTTTTTCGATCAGTCGGAGACAGATCCCTGCTTGGTTGAGCATTTGCATACTCACTCTGTATGGCGATGATGGAACGGGATAGGTCTTCCATAGACAGAGCGGAAGACGGGTCCAAAATGTGCTTAGCGCCGTTGGACAACAGGGACGCGAATTTTCGCGATCTCGGAGAGCCTTTTTCCAAAGCATGCCATCTTAAATCATCGATAGTATTGGCTTCATTCTCGTTAGCTTCAGCTGAAACGTCTAATTGACTATCGTCGATCTGAAGGTGTGGCATGGCAGGTCGGCGAAGAAGCTCCCTAAACTGACAGGTTCTCTTGTAAAGTTGCTTGTGCGTCCTCAGCGCGCTTTGCTGGAGAGCATGGACATTGACATTCTTCCATGTCGCGAGCTTGACAAGGCTCTGCACGTCCTTCTCTATAGCAGCTCTACCTTCCAGGAGACTGGCGGAGATTTTCTCAGCAAACTGTCGATAGTAATGATGAATACCGACAAGGACCAGCGATACACGGCCCATTACACCTCGAGAGGACAATCCGGTACTTGCAAGCGCGCTGGTGAACGATGCGAATGACAGAATCAGCTTCAACCGATCGATATACTGACCGAGCGATGATGTCCTGATGAAATCTTCGACCAGAAGTGTCAATGAGTCAAGATAGCGAGTGAGAGTATCGCTCTTCCCATCCTGAGAAACGGCTATTGCGCCGCGGACAGCAGCGTCGTACATTCGAAACCACCAATCGCTGACCTCAGCACAAAATTCCTTCGCTTCGACGTCTAGTATGGATTTCCAACCATTCAACTCGAGTCTCCTCCACTCCACAATCAAATCGGTCAAGGACTGCCTCTGCTTCATTAGTGAATTTTCGCGGTTAGCGAACATTTCCCAGTCCTCGGTGTGAAGCAGAAGACGTTCGACCGCTCCAAGAATCCTCGCGACCGAGCTAGTCATGCTAATGGAAAGAATACTATTGCAGCGATCCCGCAGGTGCTGTAAAACAAGCTGATCTGGCCAGAACCGAATTAGATCCCTCAGTTTGTCTCTCAAGCCCATGACAATGTTTGCCGCCTTCCTCGCTTCATGCAGATTAGCGTCGTGATAGAAGCTATATGACCTTCCATCGATGCGCTGAAACCTGAGTTTGGCATCAAGCAAGATGTTCAACCGAAGAGCGTAGCTATCATCGTCAGCAGAACATGGGAGCGATGATAGTTGTTCAAGCTTCCAGTGCGTCACCGCGTCGAGAAGTGTAGAATGCCAGAGCTCGCCGTATTCTCTCCGGGAGCAGCGGTCGTCTCTGCAGAATAAAAGAAGATGCACGTTCAATAGCTTCCGTGCGAACTCGTTAGACAGTGCGGAAGTAACGTCAATCGATGAGTGCTCAGTGGCAGTTGAGTTCAGCTCTACTTCTCTGTCCTCATCAGAAAATACAGGGAACAGCTGACGAATTTGTTCCTCTTCCGAATCATCATCCAACGCACCATGCGTAGTTTGTCTGCTGCGATACAAGGACTCTGCCTGACGCGCCTTTTCCTTCTTCTCGTTGAGATAGGCGTCAAACATCGACATGATCTGTTCGTACGAGTTTTGAATTGCAACGACCCTCTCCTCCGCAACTTCTCTGCTATACAACTGCGCAGTCGCTAAGATCCGCAAAAGTAGCATGTCGGCTAATTTGAATCCGACAACAAGAAGGTCTTCAGAAGTCGAATGCAACGTGGCGTGCATTGCCTGTACGGAAGGGAAGCTGAGAATTTTGCACGTACGCGGGTCGATCGAGTTCGTGCGTCTCAAACGCGCAGAATACCGAAGCGCACTGAGACCAAACCGAAGCTGCATCATAGACAACTCAATCGGCAAAACGAGGTCCTCTATTGCGCCGTACGCACTCTTCATTCGTTGCACATAATTTGATATGGAGTCCTGTAGAAGTGACTCTTGTCCTGCGACATCTCCTTTTGCCATCCGCAGCTCCAAGTACGAACCGTTCTAGGACGCTCCGGCGACGCGATTTCTCGGCAAAATCCACGCGTTTCGTTCCAAAATGCCTGTACTAAGGAGGGGTCGGACTGGCGAGTTACGCTGTATTCGGCACGCTCAGAGTCAAAGTTGTCTTGCAAACTCTGAGAGCGGCTTCGGAGAAAATCGGTAAGAGCGTTCTCGTGGTGACCGCTGCGGTTATGTTCCCACAACGAATAAACACGAATTTGAGTTCTCAATAACCCGATCCGGGACTCGATAAACGACTTTTGGTAACTGCGGACCACCAATGGGTCGATAGGGATGTTAGGCACGTATAAGGAGAGTAAAACTTGGGACAGCAGTATCCAGCATCTGCCCATAGATTGTATCAAGTCGACCCAAGACGAACTACGAGCAAGTGTCTCAAGTGCAGGAAGAAGTGGTCTGAAAGGCTCCAAAGCCGTATACTGTAATGCTTCAAGCATGGGAAATACCGAAGCCTGCTCGGATACATGGGCGATATCTCCTGGTAAAGATGCCGCAATGTCAGGAAAGCCCTCGCGTATTACCTACTAACTGTCAGAAAATATTGTATTGATTACTCCACTTAACATACCAATTCAATATTTCTGAGAAGAAAAGAAATTGCAAGGCTTTTTCGATTTTGCACTTGGGACCTTTCAGACAAAATAAGTTTGATTTGGTCGCCAAGTAACGCAAGTCGAAGATCAATATTTCCCAGCCCGCCAGCGTTGGCGCTAGAGAATAGAAACGAAGGCTATGTCAGAGTCTTGGCTTCTATGAGTGATACTATACGATAGATAGTTCACCTTGCTGTTATAGCTGATTGCAGAAAGACGGGGCTATAAGCAATCGAAGGACCCGAGTTCTGTACACGGTGTCAGATATATGCCAGCTAAACAGAAATTTATTAAGAACCTGCAATAATTCGACATCATCCCAAAAACTCCTGTGCCACTCAAGATGAGCATTGACGAGCTCGGGAAGTATATCTAATATGTATGAGCCTGAAGAAAGAATTGACGTTATGAGGTGCTTGCATACCTAGTCTAGCTTCCATCTTCCACAGCAAAAGTTGATAAGCGACGCGTCTGGGCACTGGGACAGTCTGAGAAATTCGCCGTCTTAGCGAGTTTATCCACTTTCTTGAGTCGGACTAAGGACAAAACTGCAACTTAGTCTCAAAGTGATACAGAATAGAGGTTACGCACCGTGTCAGAATATGGAGTCAGATCGGCTAATTCGTTCATTTCACTTATCAGAATTGCTTGACTACTCTCCCTCAGTACTAATTGCTGTAGTATTCCTTCGTCGCCGTCCAGTCTAAACGAGTTCTTTGACAACATTAGCCCCAGAAGTGGAAGTAGGAGAGGAACAGTATGTACTTCATCAATACTCCTTCGGATCAATGCAATGTTCCTCTCGGCATCGTCGGCATCATCCTTCCTCGCAGAGACTACAGCAATGAGGTCCGCAGCCCGTTTTCGTATGTCTGAAATACATCAGTAATCGGCATGTTGTTATCATAAGTATTTCTTCCCTCACCCTGAGGCATAGTCTCGAGTAAACTCAATAAATCGCGCACATGAGTAGGCATACATGGGCGATAAAAAGAGGCCCAGATTTCTTCAACTTTCATGCCGGAGGTGAGTGTGTATGTCTCATGCAGAGTTTGTCCCAGTTCACGGATTTCATTGAAATGATCGGAAGTCGCATTCAAGCGCTGATGGATCCAACCGGATGCTGCATATAGCGCCGAAAAATCTACAACTGCTTGCACTACCGCTTGGTGGAGATGCAGAGCGTAGTAAACTATATCCAAAGCTGCCTCGATATTTGGCTTAACTAGAGTCAGAATTGCGTCCCTTGCGCAACCAATCATATAACCTACCAGTAAGTCGTAAGTGTTTGCCTGGCCTGCCGATATGAGCTGTCGGACAAGCAATGACGTCGCCTCCATAAATTTGAAGATACGCACGTGGTCCGTGTTTCCCTGAAGCAGACCATTACTGGACGCGATCTCTTTGCGCAACTGAAGTTCCAGGCGTGAAGCCATGAAGGACGCTTCTATAAACAGAGTGGCAAGACAGGCGCATTTGAGTTCGTTGCCTGAAAGGCAAGTGACGAACGGAAAAGCCAACAAAGGGTTGAGAGGCTGAAAAGCCCAGTTAACATGAGTTATATATCATGATTCATCGCCAAGCCAAGAACGTACTCTATATTGAACGTTTTTGTCCCTGGATATGTCAAGGTGAGCAAGCATCGACCTCAGATTTGCCAAATCTTGAAGAGATAGGGATAATTGCTCCATAATTGCTATCATTCTAGGTCCAGTGAATGACTTGAACATTCTAAGCACAGCCTTGGAATTGTGAGGAGTTGAGAAGCTAAACGCAAAAAGGGCTATCGCAATATCATACGACGAATCCAAGCGCCTATACAAAGCCTCTACTGCCATGATTTCGGAGGATACTGAATCTTCGTGAATGACCGGGACAAATTCCTTATGCCTCGGAACTCGCGAAGCTGAACATAGTGCTCGGCGAGAAAGGTCAAATTCCGTAGTCGAACAGATGCCATGTAAAGCTAATCGCTTTGCGGCACGCAGCGTGTCTTCTGATTCCAAGCGGTCCAGAGCGATCTCGATTCCTCGATTACGCATTGCACGAGAAATGTCCCCTCGAAGAGGATCGACACTCATTATTAGCCTAAAATCAGGATGCGGGTAAACGACCTCTTGATCCATGCCCTTTTCTGTCAGGACGAGGGAGCCATTTGACTCGCACAACGAGTTCAACCGGTCGAGAACAGCAGGGCTGCATAAGTTTGCGTTGTCCAAAAGCAGCCATTTCCCTCGTCTCATGGCCCGTATCAAGGGACCATCAACCCATTCAAAAGCCGGATTTGATTGTTTCGCGTCCATGGGCAAGCTCGATATTGCACTAAGCGCCGTCTGAAGTTCCGGATCTGCCGCAACGAGAATGGACGCGCTGAGATTTGACCGAGCAAATTCTTGCAGTGGAGCTAGCGAGCACGTCTGCTGCGCTGTGAGGACCTCATATTTTAGCCTCAACAGAAGGGACAGGCCATCGACGCTCTTTAGGCAAGCCCGAGCAGCAGCTGTGTCGATAATTTGCAGAACATCGTTTAATAGATGCTCAGCTCGAAAGTCGATGCTATTCTGTTCGAAGCTCCCGATCAGGTCAGACGTATCTGTGGAGCTCCCCAGAGAAATTTCCTCCAGCGACCGACCACATGCGGCGGCAAGAGCGCGCGCAAAAGTTGTCTTGCCTGACAAATGAGGCCCAGTTATAATCACGAGCCATTTCTGTGACAAACTGGACAAGGCAGAGTCCACCTTGTCGGTCTGCGGCGATAACAAGCGCGGAGCACTACATACACCTGCTACCAGACCCTTCCGAAACAGTGAGTTACCGCAAATGACAAGTTCAGGGGTTTGAATAAGAGCTGGTCGGACGTTCTTCACGGTATCGGCGTCATTAAACACTTCCGCGCATAATTCCAACAAACCAGTTCTATCTGCCATAGTTCGAAAGCGGCAGCCATAGATTATATTGACATATCTCCAAGGCTCCTCGAGAAACCCGTCAGGTTGTGTCATCAGCGACGCCCATCGAATAAGATCACGGAGGTTGAATTCCCATGGAGCACCCGAAATACCGAATCGCCGCTTCACGACTACCTCTTCTTGTAAACGACTATTTAGGTTTATCATGCGTTCGAGTATTGGGTTTTCTATTGTCGGGAAAAGATGTTGGCATATCAAGAGCAGGTCGTTCGAAGACAGTTGTTCGATGTAAACCTTCGTGAATCGATTTAAGAAAGACTTTGGTAGACCTTTACGTCCGTTGCCCTGATTCAAGGGATTTTGCGCAGCGAAGACACGGAAGTTGTGATGACGTGGGAACGACCGATTAATTTCAGGGATATAGACTGTTCCACGGTGATCGAAAACGGCATTCAATCCTTCCAGGACAGACTGAGACGCCAAGTTCATTTCATCCAACAAGACCCAATATCCTTCTTTCAAGGCCCGAAGAAACTCTGCATCCCTCCAAGCAAATGCGTCTGAGGAGTCTCCGTTTATAGGTAAGTCCGAACCAAACAGATCAACAAGGTCGGTCTGCTCCGAGAGATTTATTCTGCAGAGCTTTTGTCCCGCCGCTGCCGCTAAGGCAGCCACGAGACTTGTCTTGCCTACACCAGGGCTTCCTTCCAATAAAACTGGCTTTGAAATTTGACAAGCTCTAAGAAGTCGAAAGCCATTCTGCAGAGATGTTGGAGCTTTGAAGCTGAAAGCATTCAGCTGAGAGGGCCTGAGTCCAAATGGGATAGAGAAGCTTCCAATTTGAAGCCTCCCTCCCTCCGCTGAGATGTCAAGAGGAGAATCAATGGATGCTGCATGCGAGAAACCAAACTCTGCGAGTCGACAGCGAGCCCGAAGGAGGAAATCCCTTAATGACTCCAAAGACCAACCGGATAGCTGTGTTACACTGTATAGACCGTCCAATAGTGCCATCTCCCCACCTTGGACCTGTAGCATTACACACTGAGCACAAGTCAATATGTATCATAAATTGGGAACGTACGAATAGCGCCTCCGCTGATAGCGTATTCGATCTGAATAATGTGTTGCAAAATGTTACCCAGCTCTACATGGCCGTAAGAAAAGCGAAAACATGAGATTCGATCATGCATACCAAAATATCTCGTAGGGTCACTACAGTACGGTCCTTAACTTCAGCGACGAGCCAATCGACAAATTGCAACATCGGTTCCGTGAGTCGTGCCAACTCGTCATATCCCCAGGAAAGGTTCACAATCTCGGCTAGTTCATCGTGATTCATAACCGAAGGTACCCAAATCTCAGTAAAACGATTCCGCAGGGCAGGCGACAATTCCTTCTTTCCAAAATCACCGCCAGGATTCATAGTTGCAACAAACTTGAATTCAGGGTTTGCGGTGATCTCGAAATCCTCGGAAGCGTCACCTCCTTTCTCCGCAAGTACAATGGACCGTCCTGGTTCTAGCACGCTGTTTAAGCGCTCGAGAACCGAGTCATCGGCCAACGAGATTTCATCCAGAAGAAAGACATCACCATAGCGCATACTCGTCACGAGGGGTCCATCTTGCCATGCCAAGAGGCCTCGATTAACTGACAGAGCACGCTCAGCGCAAATAAGGGTATCTCGATCGCTCGGATTTGAAACGTCCTGTAAGCTGCGCGAGATCATTCGGACTAACTGCTCTTTATCCATTTGATCCTGTTCGGCAACCAAGCCTAGAATTCTGAAGACCTCCTGGATATACGTCTGATCTAACGAGGCATCTCGGCGAACGGGTCGCAGCCCACCTATGATATCTGCAGCTTCGGTATTCTGATGACAGTTCACAGAGCGCAACACTTTCTTGTCGATCTCCGCGCAAAGCTGGCAGACCGACGTCTTGCCTGTCCCTGTTTCGCCAACTAAGAGAACAGGCTCTTTGTGCCGAAGCGCGTGGGATAGAAGTATGAAAAGACGCCTCATTGACCGAGTCCAGACAATACCGCTGTGATGTTGCCCTGCTTGGCCAAGCTTGTCCATGTTGTACAGACTATCTTCGGATATAGACACATTCATTACCTTCTCGATAACATCCTTGACCACAAGCTTATCCTCGTCTCGCCTCGTTCGTTCCGCCAGAAGCATGTAGCCAGCTTCCGCGAGCTCCTGATAACCCTGAGCATCTCTATCGGCCCAACGGAAGAGATCTCTTAATGTGGCGAATCCCTCTTTTCCCTCAAAGATTCTACCAATCTGGCGTCTTTTTTGCAGTTCCTGAAATACTAAGACGATACGGTGGGCGTACGAGGGAGCTATGCGTGATCGTTGGCTAAGAATGTGTTCGAGCTCTGTCGCTGGGACATCTTCGAAATGAACTTCTAAGAAACGGTTCCGCAAAGCCCTGGAGAGAACCTTTCTACCCGCATAGACACCTGGGGGATTCTGCGTCGCAAACAACATGAAATTTGAATGCGGCCTGACTATCTCCTGCGTTTCTGGTATGACAAGCTCTCTATTATCATCCAAAAGACGATTAAGAGCTTCCAGAACATCGGTGGGAGCGAGGTTTAGCTCGTCGAGAACAATCCAATCACCCCGGCGAAGAGCGCGAACCAAAAGACCGTCATGGAACACTAACTTTCCTGATGTTGAATCCGATATATAAGAGCCAAGATATTCTTGAATGTCAGTGTGTTCGTGATTGTTGATTCGGACGAAGTTATGCCCGGTGCGACGAGCAAGGTATTGTATAGCACTCGTCTTGCCGCTTGAGGTAGGGCCTTCGATGAGCACCGCGTACCGCTTCGTAACGACTATTCGCGCCAAATCCATGAGTTTCTTCTGCACTGACGGAGTCAAAATGTAATCGGAGACTTCTTCGCGATCCAGAGAGCCTGATGACAACCAAAACGGTCCCATCTGGACGTACGAGTCTGGTAAAACGTGTTGCGGAGGAGGTGGATGACCGGTCAGGAAATGCGCTTTGTTCTTCACGTTTGAAAGTAGCGTGCGCCGCGCGAGGTCTAAAACGATCTCCGCACTTCTCTTGTCGAGGATCATCGTGAAGGACATGGTGAATCCCTCCCACAGCGCTCGTCGCAATCCAAAATTCTGGACTGTGTCCGCAGTAAACGTAAGAGCTCGAGATAGGGATCGCATACTAAAGTGAGGCCTATGATTGGAGCCATCCGCAATCTTCCCAGCCGCGGCAAGCTGCTTCACACTTGTATACAGCTCAGCGATATCCGAAATTGCAGCCTTGTCTGTGACAGCCAGATGTCCGATGTAATGGTCGATGACAGAAACCAGAGCTTCTTGATCGTCGTCTGGGGCTGCGACCTCGATCTCAGTGAACCGTGCCCTGATGTTATTGGGCAAGTCCTTCTTCCCCACGTCCGTCGCTGGATTCATGCAAGCAAATAACCTGAAGTCCGGATGCCGTGGAACAGGTTCTATAGAGCCTTGTTCCGTCAAAGTTATCGACGAGCTAGGGCCCTGGAGAAGGCTGGCAATGCATTCAAGGGTTTCAGGGGAAGCCAGATTGACTTCGTCAAGTAGAACCCTAGTATGGATCAGTGAAATGTAAGTTTTCCATCTAATACATACTTACCATGAACCCGATCGAACGGCCTTGACCAAAGGACCTTCCACGAAGTGAAAAGAAAATTTGTTCTTGTCGAGAATGTTCTGTACCTCGAATTCACGCACGTCGCGAAGGAAAGTGGTCCAATCGGTGATAGTGCTTTTGAACTTCTCGCTCTGCAACTTGCGTCGCTTCCTCGGCGCGGAAGAGTCCAGTCCATCATTAGCTTTATCAAGGTGACTAAGAGCATACGCCATCAGTATGGGTGGACCCTTGAAATGACGACCGATACTTACGAAGCCTGGCTGGTGTCATCCCTCTCCGACAGCTTATTCACTGCAGTTGTCGTAGTTTCCGACCACAACTTGACTACAGTCTTCCATTTTGCGTTCGTGATAGCTTTACGCAGATTCTGAAGAAGCTGCTCATTCTTCTTCACGCTGAATGTTTCTTGAAAGAGCTCGAAGAAGCGCTGCTGTAGTTCGAGCGCCGAAACACGGACACTGACGGGGCGGAACCCACCAACCAGGTCGGAAGATTCGGTTTGGTTTGATAAGTTTAGAGACACAAGTGGCTTGTTTAGGAGGAAAGCGAGATGCGAAATGACACTCGTCTTCCCTGTTCCGGTTTCTCCGGTAAGCAGAACAGGTTCAACGGCCGCCACGCAAGTTGCTATTTGCGAGATCAGACGGAGGGCCTGCTTGTGCATGCTAAAAGGACGAGCGGAGGGTGAGTCGAATTGACGATGAATAGGTTTGACTTTCAACGAAGTACGGTCAGCTCTCACGGCCACCGGTCGCCCGTCGACATCTCTTTCAATCTCGAAGGCGGGTGACCTGCGCTTCAGAAGCCATTCGCAAGTTTCTTCCGACAAACCGAGCTTCTCGCTAATTGTGAAAGCGATATTATATCGTTGTTCCGACGCGGGCTTGCTCGTTGCGCCAGCTGCAAAGAAAACGTCTCGCGCATCCAAATAAATTCTTCTCGAGTGGATGGATGAGGAAACAATATGTATCATCGGTAGCCTTAGTTCCTTCAGATTCACGCTGAGGGGCAGAAACAGCGTTGGTGGATCTAAGAAATTGTGAAACCCGAGCTACAGAACTTTTCGAGGTCGCGAATTCCGACAGGTCCGAGTTGAAGGACACTACTCGCAAATTCTTTACGGTAAGCCAGATGTCGATGAGGCCGTCTGTTATCGAGCCTGCGATATTCGGAAACTTGGAGTCGACAAGTAGGCGCAAGTCGTCAAGAGAATTCTCCGGCATCCGTATTTCGCGCCATTTCTGAGCTCCAAGAAATGATGGCGGGAAGAAGTCTGATGGGCTATTACCTTCCACCGAACGAGTTGCGAAAAGGGCAAAACTCTCTGCAGCTTCGACGTTTCCGCGATTACCTAGAGAAGGAAGGGCATTCGAGCCGATCGATTTGATGTCATCTAGGGACTCTGCTAAGGGAGAAATCAAGCCGAGGACTTCGTTGCTGGCACGGTCAATGTCTTTCAGGACAACCCATCGACCTTCACGCATCGCCTTCACTAGAACGCCATCTTTCCACTCAAAGGTGCCCACGGAAGTTGTAGACGAAACGTAGGATCCTATTAAAGATCGAGGATCCAGTGACGTATCGGCGAGGTGAATCGTGACGATGTTGTTTGGAGAAAAGGGGTGAATCAACGACGAAAGATGGTGTATAAGAGTCGTCTTCCCTGATGACGGAGCGGATGTCAAAAGCGTGGGACGGCGTAAGGAAAAATTTACAGCGAGTTGGCGAAGCGTGAGGAGGGCTGGAGATGATAGGACTAACGACGATGACGAGCTCTCAGACGGCTGAGATAGAAAGAGAAGAATTCCATGAATATTTGCTATGTGATGACTAGGAACAGATCAGGGTTTGACCCAATACAGGAGATTTCATAGCTTACCTCAAGCTTGCCTCCGTCAATGAGATGTCCGATTTCTCGCCATCTTCGAAGTAAACGGAGGAATCGAGTAGATTATCCCGATAGTCTTGTATTCTTCTGGACTCAAGAACTGGAAGTATCCAACCATCTACCTCCTCCACGTTCCCTGAAATGTCTTCACCACAGACAATTTCACAGTCTTCATCATAAAGCTCTCCTAATGCATCTTGCTCCATACGAATACGTATTCTCTCGCTCATCCTTGTCTGTAGTGAATAGCATCGGATAGCAAGCCAGCGCGCGCCTCTATCAAGGTTCGGTACTGCACATAACCTAAGAAGGCATTCAAGATCCCAATTTAAACTTCTGGGAAGAGTCGGTGTCGCTCGTAATATACGATAGTACGCAAGTAAAACTCGGTGTAGCGAAGTGCGATCTCTCTCCTGATTTTCTTTTTCTTTCAAGAAGGCGTATAATGGCCCTCTGTCAAAGCGACGAAGGAAAGCTGAAAGAATCCTGTGGAACCGTCTCATCACTTAACTATGCAGGGCGAAACAAAGAGCATGGTACGCACGAGAAAATCTCTTCATGAATTTCGATCAGTAAGCCCAGGGCTCCCAACTTCTCACAAGTGTCTCCATCAGAATCCAACCATCGCGCGCATAGGTCCATTAGAAGGGGCCGAAAGGCGCTTGTAATCACCATTGTAAAGGAGGGTCTCAGCATGAATCGGGAGAGTGTTGGCAGAAGTGCATTTTGAGAAAGGTCAGTATGTAATGCAAAGGCAAGCGGTGAGTCTCCGGGTAGTTGTTCAAAGAGTCGGTCGAGTTGCCTCCGTACGTTGAGTGAAGTCGGGTTGGGAATATTCCAACATGCGTCTACTTTCATGGTTCGTTTTGATTGCCTTGACGATGCTGAAAAAATACTATGTGTCTCCTCCTATAGGTATCTAGTCAAGACAGAGCAGTATCGCAACTGGTTACCCACGCAGTAGTTGTGGTAAGAAGGAGTCTGTCTACGAAGTCAAAATTTTGGAGGGCGAACGAAGCGCAGATCTTATTGCTCATTTTGGACATGTTTTACATAACATGCTTAATCTGAAATGATTCAAATGAGGTCGATTCGATTCCTCGGAGTTAGACTCGCGTTCGTTGTCGTCCATCAGGATGGATTTACCAAAAACTCCTCGCAAGAAGCGAAGTCATCGCGCAGTTGTGACGTCTCCTTACTTCAAGCAACGAAACACCAAACATCAAGTAAAGCTAGAACTTGACCATCCTATCTCTCCCTCGAAAGCCGGATTCTCTAAACGTCCAGATTTCATGACCTTTCATCTTAACTTACCAATGGGTCCGGATATTGACATGGATAAGCCGTGCGAAGAGCCGCTGACTGAGGATGACGTCCGATGGTACGAGGAAGAGTTTTCCAAGCTGCAGAATCCGTTGTATGCATTCGAGCTTCGCAAGGCTGTTTATCTCAGATACAAGTTAGAGCGTGCAAAGCCTATCCTTATACAAGGTACTTACTTTGTAACTGACATAGCAACCACATCCCATGAGCTAATATACACTGTTCTGAAGAGGAATTGGCTGATGATCCGTGGAAACTGCTGATCGCAGTTATGCTTCTCAATAAAACAACTGGTAGAACTTCAATCCCTGTCTTCTGGAGAATCCTGGAACTCTGGCCTAGCCCGAAGGCCCTTAGCCTCGGTACGTGCTTAAGCACAATCTGAGAACAACAAACATATCCATCCATGCCAGCGAACGAGATTGAGTTACGGACACTTATAAAACCGCTCGGGCTTCAAGACGTTCGCGCCAAGCGACTTATTAAGTTGAGCTCATGTTACCTGTCGGAGCCTCCAAGCCCAGACAAACTCCATCACTCGCGAGCCGAACTTGTTTACGTACAGGTTCATCCAGGTTCGCAGAGAGCAAAGGCGATTGTGAAGACGCCTTACCCTCCTACCCCGATATCGCATCTCCCGGGAGCAGGGGCATATGCTCTAGATTCATATCGGATTTTCTGTGCTCCTGATAACGAATGGAAACGAGTCTTACCTACCGACAAGGAGCTCATCCGCTATCTTGTAAGTCTAATCTGCTGGGTTACTCGTCTAGACCTTGACAGAACAATACTTTAGAAATGGAAATGGGCGTATTTTGAGAATCGCAGATGGGAGCCGGATAGAGGGGTTGTCGGTCCTCTTGACGAGGATTACTTGGAAGCTCTTCCGTCTCTCATTGCGCCTTAGCTTGATCATCTTTACTGCTTATCATTTATTATACACTTGTCACATCGGGTATTATCATATCTCACGCTGTTCTATCTTAACAGACCCCAACTCGAGCAACCGATGGATCATGGTCACTAGCCCGCGCGCCAACACTCGATGCCCAATTATTAACATGAATATGTTCCACTTCTAGTTCCCGGCTCGTGATTGCAGTCGAGACAAAGAGGTGGTCGAGCTGTTCATTGTTCTGGTCAAATACGTACGTATACCGTTCGACATCCGGGATTCCCGCGAGCCCGTCAACGTCCGTCAGTACACCATCGAATGAATCATAGACAGAGCGTGTCATCAGAAACTCGTTACAATCGCCTCCAACAATGACGCTTGCTCCGCTGTCGATAGCCAGAATGGATCTCACGAAAGTCTGTAAAAACACCCATCAACTTGAGGTTCAATAGAAAGTTTAAGGAATGGTAGCGTGCCGCGACTGCTTCAACTTGGCTGGTCCGCTGCTCAACGCCAGCATTCACCGGAGAGCGATAATCTCCCTGTACCGAACTGCTTCCTCCCTTCGACGTGAGGTGCAAATTGACAGTGAAGAACCGCTCTCCATTGCTAGAAGGCAAAGTAGACTCCCAAAGGGCTACCAATGGCTTTCTCGAGCTGGCCCATGCGGAATTCGTTGGATCTATTCGACCTGGGTTGAAACTTTATCCAGTCTAAGTGCATTGCATACCTCTGGTAAAAGCAAAACTCACACCAGGTCTATCTTACCGTTTTTATCCAAGAGGACGGACGTCGAGTCCAGTGACCCGCCGGCAGATGCGTTTCCAGCAAGCTTCAGCTTGTCACCACGATACAAATAGGCAACACGGATATTTCCACCAGGTTGACCACCGTCCTCTCCGTCGACTGGAGAGATCTCCGTGAAGTTGTAGCGCAAACGGTTCCCAGTGGCATTTGCGATGGCGTTGACAAGCGTCGTAAGGGTTAGATTGGCGCTAACTGTCCCGTCGTCCGTTGGGCCTGAATTATCCTGGATTTCCTGCAAGAACATGATATCCGGTGCATTTAGTGAGGAAGCAATATGCTCGGCGACAGTGCCGATATGTGACGAGGTTGGAGCCATGTTCTCCACCTTCATCTGTGGTAAGTACGACCGTCTAGCCAAGTGATAGAAATGTACGAACATTATAATCGCCAACAGTAAGGATACAAGCATCCGTATCCGAGGACTCTATAGTCGTAGGTGCAATGTCAAAACTCGGAGATGAGAGGATCGTAGGAGCAGTTGTCGGGATGACGTAGTAAAACCCGAACCTCAAATGTTTCCAAGTTAGTATATGGACGAAATGCTAGCACTTCGGCCTTACTGCTGCGCAATGACGCCAGTGATGTTGGTCAGTTTTTGTCCGACCGCCACATCGGGGTTGCTACTGCCGTCAAGGGGGGATCCTACAATTATAACTTCTGGATTCGCATCAGGAATTCCATCCGGTCCTGAGAAGAAAGGAGCAGATTGAGACTGGCATCAACCAACATCTTCGAGAGCGATAGATACGAACCGAATACCATCGAAATGCCACCTCTGGAATTCTTTCCTGTTACGGTCCAATCTCCGTAGACCCAGAATTCACCGAAATCGTTATTGAAGTCTACTACCGTCGGGTTCGGAACCGTAACCAACTGTCCTTCGAGACTCGCCCAGAAGTCAAGCCCATAAAGATATGGAGACAGTGTCAAATTCTGCGCTGAGATAGAGCTTTGATTATTTGGAACCGAAAGAAAGCCGTCGCTTCCTTTATCAAGCGCAGAAAGTTGTTGGGTAGGGGGACAACGGTCTATTCCGAGAACGACAGGTGTGAGAGTATTGTTCGAAGAAAGAACCGTGATATTTGTTGGACCAGTAATTTCTGTGGAAAACAGGTAGCTTGCACTGGAGCGAAATTCCTGTACTCTGCCGTTGAGGGTAATAAGATCTCCGACCGCCACCTGGTTCAGGACATTGGCCGAAGTTGAAAACACAAAGAGCCCATTGGAAACGCGTTCATCATCAACTTGATTTCCTTGAATCCAGAAGCCTTGTGTGCTCTATGAGCTCATTCAGAATACAGCATTACAATGCACATTTGATATAGCTCACTTTGGCGGTGACAAGTCCCAGCACACCCGAGATTGACTGGCCATCCAGCGGAGATAGAAAGGAAGGACCTTGAATGTCTGTGATCGACGTCGCCGAGGAAAGAAGAGGCAAGCACACAGTTAGGAGAAGCGCAGACGAAATGAAGGGTGACTGGCGCGAAAGATCAACAAGAGGACAGCCCATTGTGCTGAGTGAGAGTGAGGTATCAGAAGAGCCGGGATGATGGCTGTTTGAGCCCAAGGAGGGCCTGAGTGGTATTTGATGGCATTTTAAGGCATGTGGAAGAAGTATCCAAGAAAATAATAAATAGTATAAAGGAACAGGCGAAAAGACCATAGAAGAGATAGAAAACAGTTGACCACATGCATATGCCGGTGCATGCATGCGACAGTGCTTTGCGTCGATCCCTCGCTGATCAAACTTGATCTGCCTATCTCCTGCCTAATCCCACCCGCGGTCCCGCGCGTAAGGCAAGAACAACCATCACTATGGGACCAGATCACTGTCATCCCAAACTTGGCGTCGTCTCTGCCATTCTTCCTGGAACAGACTACCATGAAGGTCGCTGTCATCGGCTCTGGTGTCTCCGGCCTTGCTGCTACCTGGGTGAGATTCATGTCAACACTGTTCAGTTATTGTAATTAACGACTTTATATTCCTTTCTTTACAGCTTCTGAACGAGTACAGTGGTCATGAAGTTCATTTATTCGAGGCAGACGATCGTCTAGGAGGACATGCAAACACTGTGCAATTTAAATCCCCACATCACCCGAACTCGGTCGCAGTTGATACGTATGTCTCCAGCGTTTTCTTCTGTTTCTTTGCTAACTAACATTGGGAACTAAGAGGCTTTGTGAGTGGTTATCGCTGTTTGTGAGAACATCACGTTGATGCTTTTCATAGATTGTTCTCAATCCAGTCACATATCCCAATTTTCTACGTTTCTTGAAACTCAAGGGTGTCCCGCTTCTACAGACAGAAATGACGTTCAGCGTTTCGCGTGATAGAGGGAAATTCGAGTGGGCTGGTGGCAACTTCTTTACAGTCTTCTGTCAACCGACAAGACTCTTGGACCCGAAAATGTGGAATCTAATATATGATGTCTTGAAATTTAATGCCTGTGCTCGGAAACTTATTCTGGATCACAATGAAGATCGTGACATGTCAATTGGTCGTTATTTGGAAGTCAATGGCTACTCGGATTCGTTCAGAGACAACTATCTTATTGTGAGTCTTTTCCCGTTTACAAAACCCGATTTGAAGTTTGACTGTGTACAGCCAATGACCGCTGCGGTATGGAGTACTTCTCCAGACAAATGCTCTCTAGGTTTCCCCGCCCGCACGTTGGTAAGTGACAACGTATAATTCGATTGAGAGGCATACATTATTTGTTGTACAACCCTTTAGATACAATTCATGCATAATCATCATCTTCTCCAGGTGACTGGTAAACCGTCATGGTTGACAATCGGTGGTGGAAGGTGGGCATTTTCGTTTGACTACGCGGAGATTACTAATTATCCAAAAGCAAAATTTATGTTGACAAAATCGCTGGCGGGTTAAAGAAGGATAATCTGCATCTTGCATCCCCTGTCATATCTGTAAAGTTGTTATCGTCGGATAAATTGGAACTAAAGACGGGAAACGATCGGACTGAACTGTTCGATCATGTCATCCTTGCCTGTCACTCCGATACCGCTCTCCGAATTCTCAGAGCAGGCAACATTTCTAGCGAAGAAGAACGGATTCTTAGCAAATTCAAGTGGAACAAGAATGAGGCCGTCCTACATTCCGACGACCAGGTAATTCATCCTTTGCAGTACCAATTTGTGTACATGTAGCTGAATCGGACAGCTTATGCCGAAAAGCCGTTTAGCTTGGTCGTGCTGGAACTATTTGTCCTCTTCTGTGGTTGATAAGTTTGGACGTATCAAGGCTAACATTGACCGCGTCTCATTGTGAGTCCTCTTTGGCGTCCGATCCTCTTCCTCTTGCTAACACGAATGGTCCAGAACCTGTAAGATGACTGATCACTAGGCTTTCTGTCTCACGTTGCTAATGGACGAAACAGACTGGATGAATGACCTGCAGCACATCCCGATGAAAGAGCACGGGCCTATTCTTGTCACACTGAACTCCCCATTTGAGCCTCGAAAGGACACCATCATCGGGCGATGGGCATACGACCACCCAGTGCTTGATTTACAAGCCATAGCCGCTCAAGGTGAAATGGAGAAAATCCAAAATAAACGAGGTATCTCGTTCGCTGGCGCGTATCTCCGTTACGGCTTCCACGAAGATGGTTTCACCTCTGGCATGCGAGTGGTGGTTGAGCACTTGGGCGTCAACCCACCGTTCGACATTAGAGACCCCGATCGACGACCACGTCATGCATGGATTGCATATTTGTTCCACATTTTCGAAGGAAGTGGTGCACGCACGGTGCTAGGATTTTTATTTTCATGCATTTTATACCTTCTTAGAATTCCAATCGGACTATTCGTAGATTTGAGACACATTGATCATTGTATTTTCTGAGGATATGAACACATTCTATATGTCCATAATGCTATATGTCTGCTTGCAATACATGAACCATGAACCACAAACTACGGATCGAAAAAGAATATGCCAGGGATATAGAGAGGAAATAAATGCATGCGAGTCCAGAGCAATTGCTAAGAGGCCAACATCTAAACACGAAAATAAAATGTATAGATTAGAAAAAGAAGTCTATGGCCTTGGTTCACCAGGCAAATCGAATGCAACTTGTCGGCCTGTTGTAGGAGTGCTAGGACTATCCCGCTCTTCAGCCGGCGTGGCCGTTCCGCTGTCTGAAGCAAAACGGACCGAACGAACGGACCGAGCAGGAGATTCCGAGCGCGGTGAGGATGGTGCGGAGGCCCGGAGAGATTCCAGTCTACGATGTCCGAGCCTCTCAGGCAGTCCAGCAGATCCTTGACGACCGCGATGGTTCTCTTCATCTTCGTCACCTATATCTGGCTCAGAAATCTTCGATATGGTTGATGGAGCCAAGGGTCGGACTCTGCCCAGGAGATTTCGCCTGAAGGAAGTACGATACCGCCGAGAACCATGTCCATGTGATTTGATTCCGGGCTTGTGCTTTGGAGACTTGGAGCGCTTATGAGGCGACTCATCAGTAGAATCGTGCAATCCTCTGCTACTACTAGGTCTGCTTCTCTGATCGCTTCCTTCCGACGCCCAGCCTTCATCATCGTTGTTGGAATTTGTGCGCACTGGCGAACGGTCACCGGCTCTCGGCGAATCGGATGGAGAACCATGGGTGTCTATGCCCGCAATTCTGACTCGTCTTCCTACCTCTTCGGAAATATCCTTAGCAACTTCTTCGACCTCATGTTTTTCCTGCTCCGCCTTCTCCCTTAATCTCTCTTTGAGACGCATAACAGAATGTTCGACTTCGTCCGGTGAGCCACGGATAGTGCGTAAAACTTCTCCTTCATCATTTTCCTTTGTGGCAGCGCCCCGTTTCACCTGAACTTCTACTTCCTCTCCAGGAGCAGTTTGTCTTTCTATGACAACGTCTGAGCCTTCCCTCCACTCTTCTTCCAAAGCATCAGCATCGGGCGGCTCATCGGGACGTCCCTCAGTACGGGCTTCCGGATCACCTGTTTTTGATGGCAGCGAGCTACTTGGAGTTGTTGGAGAGTCGCTGATTCTTTCGTGCTCAAGAATGCCAGCTGGATGGTGCTCCTTCTCGTCAACCAGGCCGTGTCTGAATTCTCCGCGCTCTAAAGTGCTGTCGCGATTGATGACGATGTCTTCCGGTCGAGAAGCTCTGCGAGTGTGCATAGCCCACTCCGGACCCAAGGGATCCATAGACTGATGACGAGACCATGTTCGCGAAACTGAGTGTACACGGCGGCCAAGGGAGAAGAACGGGATGGACAGTCCATGGATAGTAATGGAAGTAAGCACCATAAAGGCGACAATGGGCTGAATGGAGGCCGCAAGAAGCTGTGATTGGTTATTCTGTACGTCATGGGATTCGTGAGGGGTCGGAAGTTGTTCTGCTGCGAGTGTCGAAATGAAGACAGCGCCGACACCAATCGGCCCGAAGTGGCCACTGAAGACTGCTTCACGGAATGTCTTGATGTCGGGTATCCACTTATAGAGTGCTATTACGACAGGAAGCCGGCGCAGTAGAAGAACGAGTATCGCAATGACGATGAGTCGCCAAACGGATAGTGTGAGCTCATCGTTGGCAAAGTCGCTAAATGGCATCCAAGCTCCAATGAAAATGAAGGCAGCGATGTTGAAAAGCAGATCTATGACGGACGAAAATACGGCTTGCTCTGTCTGACGATTAAAGAAACCATCCCAAGCGAAAGCTGTCCCGCATGAGAAAGCCGCCAAAAGATCATCGCTTCCCAACATTGTAGTAACACCAATGACAAGCATTGCGAGCGAGACATATTGGGCAACGTAGGACTGCCTATCGATGAGATCCTTCCGTTCGCAGAACTTCATCAGGTGACGAAACGCAATACCGATAAGCGCTCCAAAGACTGTCCCTAAAAGTACTTCGTCTAAGGAAAAGGATGTTGTCAGGTGACAATCAGCTAAAGCTTTACCGATAACTTACAGAACCAGGTGATAAGAAACCAGTCCTGAATCGCAGCTCTGTCACTACGGTCTAGGACGAGGTAAAGGGCGAGATACAAGAACGGGAAGGCGGCACCGTCATTGCATCCACTCTCAGCGGCCAGAAGATGGCGTAAATGAGCAGGCACATGTTTATCCGCATACTTTCCTCCGACGACGGCGGCGGCAAGGATGGGATCCGTGGGCGTAAGGCATGCGGCCACTGCCAGAGAAGACAAGAAGCTGAGCCCGGGAATAAGAGCAAAAATGAGACCGGCACAAACTATCCAACCAAAAGTCATAACCGGCACCAGCAAGAAAAACAAACTCTTCCAATGTCGGGCCATGTATGCCTTGGGCAACTCGACGCCAATTGCAAATACACCTATCGCAAGGACGACACGAGTAAATTCCAACGTGATTGAATTAACTGTCTCATGATCCCCTCCGCCCCAGGATCTAGGGTTGAAAACATCCGCACAATATGGACCGATGATGATGCCAAACAGGAAGGCAAGCGGTGCCTCACCAATGTAAAGCTGAACGGAGGGCCACAAATGGTTAATCTCTACAAGACTCGGCAAGTCGATGTGAACTTACTTTCTCTCGGATAAGGAGAGAGAACATGCCAAACTATTAATATCCGTCAATAAGAGCACCAAAAGAAAATTTATGCGGAAACACGCACGATGACAACGAAGCCACCGGTGACGGCATATACAATATGGGGAATGGAGACTTCAAACTAATGAAAAAGCAACGAGGTTCAGTAAGCAGGCGAAGAGGACAAGGAAAGCGGCCCAGCTTACTGGATTGAACGTCATGGTGGGCGAACTCAAGACGCGATAGTCACGGCGACGGCAAAACGAGATAGCTTTGCAAGCTTGAGAACGCCGAGAGGTCGAGGGTCTTGGCCTGGCCTGAGTAGGATCGGCACAAGATAATCAGTGGAGCCCGTCGGCTCGATTCGCGAGAACTACAGTAATAGTATCTGACTACTGTACAATTCGTGGTCGTCGTGAAAGAATGTCGTCAAAGTCGTGAGACGAGTCGAGCCAGCTGTGATGCACGACGCCGAGGGAGGCGGAGAGAGCGAGCGACCGTATTGGATTAAGTCAGACAGAAATTATTGCCGTCGATCCAAGGTATTGCCCGTGAGAGTAAAGTCCGGCAGCGCTCGGCATCAATGGACACGTGTACTACACTTAATTTAAGCCCCACTTCTCTTGGCGTACGTAAGGGCAATCTTCAAATTCACAAAACAAGAAAACATGCTTTTCTCATTCCGACTATACGATTACACATCCGTAAGTCCCACAGAAAAAAATGGAAAAAGACCATCATTGTGGTTTGATATCCCCTTAGTAATTAAGAACAGACCAGTGAAGTCACGATCGTTGCTGCAGCGTCTGTAGCAGAGGCTGATGAATCATCAACAGCCGCGGTTGCATCAGTCGATGCAACGTCAGATGCAGAAGCTGAGATATCAGCGACAGCCTGGAGGAAAATATTAACATCAGAAGATAGAGAAAACGAATCCTATGATCTTACAGCATTGATATCGTCCTCCGAGACATCCTCTACGAGCAAGTTCTGTGTGAAGATGCATCCCTCCGGGTCGTCGGCATCGTCGCATGTGTTCCCTGCGCCTGTTGTGTCGCCGATCTGACCAGGTGCGAAAGTACCAGCTTGGAGAGCGTCGAGAGGATCGCCACCGATAGCGGCAATTTGCCTTGCGAGTTCCAAGGTAATTGCCTGGTTCGTTTCGGCGGCATTGTCAGATGCTGGGTCTTGGTGCTGAAGTCATTTATAAATCAGCGATCTGTGTACCCTATTGCAGCGACAGGAGTCACTCACCTGTTGAATAGCAGCGATCTCGGGGTTCACGGCTTGGATGGTCGTGCAGGAATTACTTTGTAGGCCAACAGACCCAGTGTTACGTTCGAGCGCACGGAAGATCAGAGCATCCACCATACCCTGAACATCCCCATCGGCCTTCGCATTCGTGAACGCCTGGTCTGCAACTGCCTGCTGCAAACATTCTGTATCCTGTTCCTTTACTTAGGATCTATGTTGTGAAATATAGTGACTTAGAGACAGACCGTGATCTTGCCCAATCCCTGGGCGGCAGCAGCGTTGCCCAGCAGAGAGAAAACGGGATCGACAATCTCGTCCGGGTTGTTCTTGTTCAGGCTTGTGCGCACAGATGTCAAGAACTTCTCGTGACTGTGCTCTGAAGATCATTCAGTATCGCTTGGACATGGAGAAGAAGATGACACGTTATATACCTTGGGGAACTTCACGCCTAAAAAACGAGGGTACAGGGCGAGACGACACTGCGCAAGTAAGCGCGGCTAAAGCAATGACGGCTTTGTTGTAGAAGAACATGACTACGAGAATGAAAACTCCGGGGCAATAACGAAGGAAGATCGAATGAAAGAGAATGAAAAGAGAGAGAATGCAGACTATCGATGGTTTGAAAATCAGTCTACAGCAGGGAAAACCTCAGAGGACGAGCACTCACAAGTATAATCAGAAAAAAAAAACACAAGAACCAGTCCTGTGATGAAAAAGCAAAGAAAAAGAATTTGGGATATCCCCTACCTGGGGAAGCCACTTTTATATTAGAAGGAAATTCCGACACCGGAAACCTAGTTACGCTCGGCCTTAATAAACTTCAGTTGCCGGGCTTCCGGTCGCTCTAGAAATGTCGTAAAGAAGTCGGCGCGGCGAGAATACACCTGCCTATTCGCTACAAACCGCGTGTCTCGGAGGGGTTGAGGTCCATCAGGTTGCTCCATCATGTTGCGATGGAGAATTCAATCTCGGCGATTTTCAGTCTATTCTGAACGTTATTAAAAGGCTCGGACGTGGGCAAGCTGAGATTCAGAAAGACATAACAAAAACGATGGTTGGCTGCAGCGTTCATCATGCATAGAATGGTGATCTGATGAATATCAGCTTCGGAGGCATTCTTCGATGAGAAATATTTAAGACCGAATACTAAAATTGACATTGTAATTAACCTTGTTAAACAGAGTGGCCGCCATAGGAAGCAAAATGTGCGGAAAGAACAATGTCGATATGCCAACGTCGGCGAAATATCAGGAGACGACCTCGTAGGCGAACTCATTCTCAGTCCCACGTGTCCAGGCGTAGGCTATAGTTGCCATCTGCTACGGAAGCCGTCGGACGTGACGAGAGGAGAGTAGACATTCCCGTGCCAAGGAATTACATGATGAAAGATTCCTAAGATGTTTAGATTTCGATAAAATCTTGGTATTGCATTAAGAAAAGAAAGAAATTGCATCTAGACAACATGAGTTGTGTTTTCTTTCTTGGACAAAGAGTGTAAATCTTGCTCTAAATCCGACCTGTCAGTGTCTACGACTAAACAAACGCTAGGTAACTCACGGATACCCCACACGTGCTGTCGGAGGTTGAGGAATTCTATAGTGACAGTCAGCAAATATTCTCTATGAGAATATACAATGCTCGCAGCGAGTTCACCTATCTCGAGACCGTCGTAGATTTTCTTCACTTCCGCCCTCACCCGCGACAGGTCATCTTTGGTTGCAGAAACATTTGACAGAGCCTTGATATCTTTCTCAACGGCCTCTATTCTCCTGATATGAGCCGCAACCTGATGTTCCACACCATGTCACATCTCGCTTATGGTATTCCGAAGGTATGTGAAAACATACCTTTTCTGTGCTAGCCTGTAGTTCCATGACACTCGCCTGTAACTGGGCAGAAGCTAGTTTGTACTCTTCCAGCAGGTGGTACGCAGCAAAAGATGACGCTAGCGAAAAGCCAAAGAGGAAACCGACAATTCTGGTGCGATACCCCCGTATTGAATAGACTGACCGTTAGTCTTGTGACCGACATTCACGACGGTTGCACGTACCCTCCTCGGAAGCCACCGACCGGCTGTTTCGGCGGTTTGACGCTGCCAGTGTTTAGCGCCGGAGTCGCTTCAGCTCTAATTACAACTGATGACCGAAATGAGCGAGAAGCAGCTGTTACGGGCAGCCTGCGAGTGAACGACGAGCACTGGCACCGGAGTATCGACATGGTGGTAAGAGGCAAGTCACGCCGCGACTCGTTCCGCTTCAATCCATTTCGGTAATTCTTGATTTCTTACCACAACGATAAAAATGGCTTCAAAACGGAAAGCCCAAGATAAAGATGTAAACTCAGGAGTTAATGTAGCTGGTACCAATACTCAGAGAAAGAAAGCACGCTTGGAAGAAGCTCGGAAAATATCTGTCCAATTTTCAGAGCCCCGGCAACAGAACACCAGCTCCTCTAGTAGTAAGTATTCTCGCAAATCGATAGTTGTCACAAAGCTCACTTCATAAATAGGCATGGAAGGCTTGCCGAGCACGATCGATGTAGAGAAGTTTGCAGAGGTAAGGAATTCATTCGTGTCCTTGGACGGATTTGAATGAGATTGACCTCCAGATTCGTGGATACGAGATTAATGCAATGAAACAAGCCATGGACAATGTCGCGTGAGCATTGATTCTGTCTGATAGTTTTCAAACAAGCGTCATTATGGAGCTCGTAGTTCGGCTGGAACTCAGCGAGTCTGGCAGTCATTACCTCGGCACTTAAGACGTCGGGCAGCAAGCCACGATGTGCGACACGTTCCAGCAAGACTACGGCAGAAGGCTCGGGCAGAGGTAAAAGAAGTCTATTGAAATATTCAACAAGCTTGCTCACTTTCTCAAGATGGATACCTCGGCGAAACCTTCTTCCAAGAATAGGCTACCAAGGCGAGGAAAAGCGAAGGCGCTAACTCGTACGGAAGAGTTTCTAAAACGACAACGTACGCATCGAAATTCTTGCTTTGAATTGTGTTTGACATACATTCATATTAGAGGATAAGTCATGGCTCGAGACTCATATCTGGCATGCAAAACGAATGCACATGGAAAATATGTGGGGCTATCGCCTCGTAAGCAGGTTCCCGTCTTCCCTTGGAGTTAATACCTTAATGGCTTATGTTTCAGGCGAAGACACCAACAGAAAAGGCTTTCCGGCCATCTCATCGTGCTTCTGTACATGGATGTATTCTACACGACGCCTCTTATGAAGCAATCATTGAGCTTAGTGGTCCTGAGGGGGTTCTTAAAGAGATACTTGCGAGATGTTCAGACCCTCGGACCGTTAGTCCAGGCGCAGTAAGGTAACGTGAAAAAGAGCGAATTTTGTTTGAGATTACCAACGCTCTTGTTATTGATCAGATTTATAAGTGGTTCCCGCGTATGTTATACGCATATTTATAAATCCTGGTCCTATCCATTCGATCTGGTGGGACCAGTCGAGATCCTCTGGAAGACGATCACTTCCTCATCTCCGCAAGTGCAGTCAGAATCTTCGAAAAGGAGAGATAACCAGAGGCAAAAGGCTTCGATCAGGACAATTTGGGTCCGGTGTCACCCTGTCATCTACGACGCTGCGGTCTCAGCGATCACCTATTGCGTTCAGGCTTATCTGCAGGAAGCTCAGAGCGCGAGCAAGAAGGAGATAAATGTTGAGGTTGCTGATCTGAGGGATCAATTCAACACCTTCGAGCTTGTGGGTCCCAAATCCAGTCAAGTCATCCACGGCGCACTTTCTCCCGTCAAGAGTGAAGAAAGAGAAGAGTTCAAGAAGGTAGCAATTATACCATTGCGTTTTTAATTCGCTTAATATTGCTTCAGTTTTGGAAGGCTCTCGGACAACTTCAAACAGCAGGATCTGTACCTCGTGGCATGGTTGTGGGAATGAAAGTACTTGACCCGCGTCTCAAGTAAGTATCATTTTTCTTGCATCCTCGAAATATATCATACTAAATTATTGTAGCTTCCCTCCTAAAAACACCAAAATTCAGATGAACGCGAATTCAAAGGGGAATCTGAGTCTCCCTACAGGTCTTTGGCCAACGGCGAGGTTAGCAGAGAGCGAATTGTGGGACAACGATGTCAGAACGCGTCTCTGTACACCGCGCTTCAAGAAGAAGGATATTGACTCGCGGAAGTCCAAGGTGGATTGCTCTTAATCCATATGGTCCGGATTGACTGACTAACGTTGCTATAAAGCACCTTGTTCCCGGCTCAGAGCTGAACCCGCTTCGTCAGGACAACCGAGTCCCACTGCTTCTGATTCAGCGATCACTTGAACCACAGGGATCATCGTCATCGTCATCGTCATCATCATCGTCGCTGTCTATCCAAAACACATCAAATAACACTCGTCCTTTGCACGGCTGGACACTTGTCATACCAAAGGGATGGGGCATGTCCTTCTTTTCCTCACTAACTCATACTGGTACCCGAGTCGGTGGACAGGACGAAATTACCACGCAACACTTTGAGGCAGGGTGTACGATGTTTCCGGTGGACTATCCATGTACGGAAGCCTATACTGCGTGCGCGGAGGAGCGTGGACGAAAGGAGAGGGAACGGTGGGAGCGGAAGCCTCCTGCAAAGCGACCGAACTGGGAGAAACTCGGGACGGAGAGTCCGTGGGTTCCTGATTGGTATGGCTTGCTGGGTTTGCAGAAGACATATTCCGGGCCTCAGACAGATGGAGCTGCGGACCTGGTCCCTACACAGAGAGACCCTCCTCAGTCAACAGTCGAGGGTGAAACTTCAACGCAGAAGACAACCGCGGGTGAAACAGGCAAAGATTTCGATATCCGACCGTGGGTTTTCAGAGGATCCGAAACTCTGTCTTCAATCGAAACCCTCTCTCATTCTCCGAATCCTGCTCCTGACCTCCTTGCGAAACTCAACGCATTGCGCGCCAAACGTTCTCTACCCGTTTTGTCCTTGTCTGCGGACGCTCTTCTCCAAAGCGCTCTAGTGATCGTACGGCTATCGATTCCTCAGTCGGGCTCGCCCGAAGACAATGCAATCATTTACAAAATGCATGACGACGAGGCAAAGAAGTGGAGATCACTGGTTGAAGAAGCGGAAAGCGAATTCACTGAGACTCAGGTATGGCCTTGGCGTTCATCAGATATGCTTGCATCCGCTTTCTGACTCACGGCCTCTATGCAGCTGAGTGAACTGGAGTATTCCAGAGACGCTTTGGTGGGTTACGTGACAAGCGGTCATTATTCGCTCTCCATCGGACGCGGACAGGCTATCGGTGCGGTTTCGTTGAAAAGATATCTGGAGATGAAAGAACAGCTATATCGGTAACGTCTGCACTCGTTCTTATTAATTATACTTTCTAATAGACTGCTATCCAGCTTGGGAAAACCCAGGGCACTTCCCTTGGTAAAAATCCGCAACAAAAATAGCCCCATCTGTCGGGCTGCATTCATCGAGTTGCTCTGTTGAATAACTTTGTCTCTTCGTTAATTGTTCCAGCAAGTATTATGTTCGTTCTGATGTGACAATCTGTATCTATCCTGTGATGTGTGATGCTTTCTGCGATACAGTATGTCCCCGGAGAAAGGGGGGAAAGGAGTAAGAAGGGAAAAAACGAGGGAATTAGCACATAAACCTCAAGAGTTCAGTATTGAACTTACTGTTTTCGGAGTCTTGTTGAGACGAGCCTTGAGCAGTTTGGCAGCATCCATTTTCACGGGCGAAACAACACGGGCTGTGTCGACCATCATACGCGACTTTTCAAACAGCAGCTTCAAAAGCGACGAACCTGTCTTTGGTGCTCGTGATGATTCGGAATTTCCGGATACCGGAGGATCTCCTGTATCCTTCCATTTTCTCTTCCTCGATGCTGGGTCCAACATTGGCTCGCCTCCTTGTCGTTCTCGCTGTAGACCCCGCAGACAAGCGTAGATGTCACCATTGTATTTGTCCGCGAATTCGCCCATGGTTATACCCCGTACAAGCTTCGGGACACGCAATACCTGACCCTCATGGTGATTTTTGAAGTTTTCTAGCACCTGAGCTAGTGTTTCTTGAAATTGCCGCGTTCGATGATGCACTGAGCAAGATAAGCTGCTGAGTGTGCTCAAAACAACCATCAAGCGGAAAGAAACACACCTTCAAGGTCCAAATTTGCAAGAAGTTGCCTTTTCTCTTCGGTGCTCAGTGGAGGTCGATTATCTTTCTCTTTGTTTCGGATCGGTGTTTCCATGTTCCTTGCCGCCGTCGTGCTCGTCGTCGCCGTTGTCGCTGAGTGTGGCCCAATCCGCATGCTTGGTTTTGAGTGCGCGCACGTTTTTGGGATACGCGGTCAGGTGCCTCCCCGGTGATTGCCGATCAGAATATTTACTGAATCCATGGCATGACTTCTTTATTCTCAGTCAGTGAATAGACAAGGCTAAGGCTTGCCTCTTCCCTTCACCGTATCCTCGTCGTCGCCAAATATTCCTCCATAATGTCTACCGAAAAAGAAAATTATATTGTAATTGGCGGCAGCGGTTTCTTAGGTCGACATATTGTCGAGGCTTTGCTCAACCGTGGTGACACTGTCTCGGTGCTCGATATCGTCCAACGATACCACGACGTCCCAGTTTATTCTGCAGACATATCGGTACAGAGTCAAGTCGAAGACGCATTCAGAAAGGTGTGTAACTATAGTCTTTTTCTGTTAGCGGAACTTGCTAAAGAAAAAAATTCTGCTTTAGAGCGGTGCTACGTGCATCATTCATACTGCCTCTCCACCTCACGGTCTGGATCCGGCAATTTACTGGAGAGTAAACGTAGAAGGAACAAAGGCAGTCATCGCTGCTGCAATCGCGCTTCGCATAAAAAAGCTTGTGTTCACAAGCAGTGCTGGCGTCGTCTTCAACGGGAAGGACCTCGTTAATATTGACGAGCGGTATCCCTACCCAGATGTCCCGCTCGACGCCTACAACGAATCAAAAGCCAAGGCAGAGGAGCTGGTATTAGCAGCTAACGGAAAGGATGGCCTGCTTACAGTAGCCTTGCGTCCCTCTGGTATTTTTGGGTACGCTATTTCCCCAGTCAGTATACCATCGGAAATTCCAGCTGACAACTCTTAGCCCAGGAGACCGACAGGTCATGCATGGTCTCATGCAAGTTCTCTACAACAAACAAACGCACTTCCAGCTTGGAGACAATACAAACTTATTCGACTGGACATACGTCACCAACGTTGCGAAAGCACACCTACTCGCTGCCGATAGACTTACAGACCCGCGCCCGGATCTGGCGGAGGCAGTAGATCAGCCTCTCCCGCCGATTGATCTCTCAACCGGTGTTCGTCGTGTCCCTACGTCAAAGGCACGGCTTATCGGACCTGCAATGCAGCCACCTCCAAATGCTGCAGAGCTCGAAGTAGCTTACCGGTCTAGCCCATTTTACGAATCGCGCCCCGTCCATCGCACCCGATTCGATCAATTAGCTCCCTCGACGATGGAGCGTACGGAGAGTAACCCACTCCGCGTAGATGGAGAGGTATTTTTCATCACAAACGGCGAGCCCGTCTACTTCTGGGACTTCACTCGTACAGTATGGCATCTGATGGGTGACCCACAAGACCGAGGCGTATTCAGGTTGCCAAGGTCGCTTGCCGGTGTTCTTGCCACCCTTGCAGAGGGTTGGAGTTGGCTTGTCGGAAAGGAGCCGGGCTTCACGCGGTTCCGCGTTACATTTAGTTGCGCTCAGAGGTGGCATAATATCGAGAAGGCAAGGCTTGTCCTGGGATATGAACCTGAGATCGGAGTTGTCGAGGGTATCAGGAGGATGTGCGATGTAAGCTTCCTTGTTGTCTTTTCCGGGTGCGACGCTGATGTTGTTCATGTTCGCAGTGGTACAAGGCAGAGTTCGTGGAGAAGAAGCAATAGACTTGGTTCTCAGTGTCTTGTGTCTATACCTTTGCTTTCTTGCGTACTGTAGCGAATACACGGTATATTTTACTCGAGAGGATTCTACGAAACAAGAAGTGTATCAGAGCATTGCGACAATTTAAGCAGTACCGCGACAAGAAATATAAAACTAACGCGAAGGGATATAGTAGAAAGGTCAAGAAGAGCAGTAATTGTCCGTATTTCCAATCCTAGTAAAGGCAAACGACGTTAAAAGACGTTTATTGCCTTAGGCGCGACTCAACACCCTCGAGGACGGCAACCCCATCCTTCGTCAGTGTCTTTCCAGTGGTTGAGCGCACGGCCACGCAGAAATCAGAAAGTATTTTCGCCAATTCCTGATTACCCATCGCCTGTGGGTTATTCTGCAGTCGCTGCCGAAGGGCCTTCACCGTTTCCGATTTCTGCGTATGCATCGGCGGACGATGTCGAAGCCGATCCTGCCTGCTCTCGGATTGTGTCTGACCCGACGTCACACGTGAAAGTTGCGAGTCAGTCTTTTGAGAATTACACGCGACGAATGCTGAAGGGTTCTCCAATTGCTGAACAAGCGTATCTAGGAAATCAAACGCGTCACGCGTGATTACTCGGCTCCGCGTTCCCGTAAGTGAATACGTCTCAAGGAACTTGCGCAGTAGATCCGCAAGAGAGACGTTATCGGTAGCAGAGCGAGCGCGGTTAGCGAGGAGGCGCATCGTTGCCTGCTTCGTCGCACGATCCATCTGCCGTGAAGGCTTAATGCTTCCTTCATCGGATGAGTCACTGATGACAATGACACCCGGAGGGTACCTCGCTTTGCCTTTCGATTCTGAGCGTTGAGAATCAGATTGCAACGGAGATGCCTGTTCAACATTCCCATCCTCGGTTCTGTACAAGTTTGATCCCTCAGAAGGCAAAGAGACAGGATCCAGTCTTGGAGCCTCGGGAGGTGTTCTTGCAGGCGGAAGTGTGGGCTTCAGTCTCGCATTTCTACGTTCGTCCCCGAACCGAAGTCCTTGTTTCTCCAGATGCATTTTGGCGATCTCCTCGAGAATCGTTTCTATACCTATTTCCTGCTCAGACTCATCTCTGACATACTGTCCGCGTTTTCTATAAGGCGGAGTCTGAGGAAAGAATTATAATAAAATGTCAGAAGCGGCCATTTCAGCGACTATGGTGCCTTACTTCTGGTCGTGGTGGCCATACAAAGTAGTCATCGACATATCCACCATGTATCGCATACCCTTTCTCCCTAGCGAGATCTGCAAATCGTTCTCGCCAGAAACGATAGTCTGGTTGTTCAAAGAACTTGAGTCGACGGCAATAACGAAGGAACTCTTCAAACACTCCAGGTAGGCCACGACAAAGGTCCTCGGGCGTCGTCCTGAGCTTCTTTCGTATGATAACATCGTGCGCTTTGTTGGTCTTTGGGATACCGTTGCGTGTCCATGGAAGGCCGCCTTCTGTTAATACATGGATGAGCATCAGCGCGAGAGCTTCCATGTCGTCTCTTCTGGACGGAACTAAGGAAGTGGACGTCAGTATCAAGGACTACTGGAAATGAGAAAACATTACCTCTCCCCCGACAGTGTACATTCACAGAGGTGAACCAGTAATTTCCGATGAAATCACGCTTTCCCCTACTATCTGGAATATGCATACCCGTCCGAGGATCAATATATCGCTTTGAAAAACCGAAATCGATCATGTATATTGTTCCTTTGTCTGTTCCGAGTCCAACAACACAGTTCCCTAGTTGAATGTCGCGATGCAATATACCTCTTGAATGCATGAATTCAAGGCGTTGTATCTATAGAACTTGACACTTCGGAGGATTCCATCATTTGTGAGTAAGCAACTTACGACTTGCATTGCGATACAAATGGTACTTCGGAGATCCATCTTCTTCCCATTCCTGCGGTATAAACTATCAAGGGAGGCTCCGAGAAGGTCGATCACTGGAGCGTACTTGGGATTAGCCCAGGGAAGGACGACACGAACATCTGCGGGCTCACCCAAGTAATCGTAGTCACCCTGGACGCCTGCAGCCCATAAGGTAGGCATACCAGTTCCACCCTGAAGTGATGGATAAAAGTTGCGCTCGTATCTTGACACAGAATTATACATTGAACAAGGGTCCACGAATCCTTGCCATACCTGTTAGTTGGGCATTCGTGACCGACGTCTTGCACTTTGATTGCTGCTGTTTGACCAGTGAACGGGTTCGTTGCTCTCCAGATTGATCCTTGACGCCAAAAAGACTTTTAAGTTCCTTTCCCTTCCATGTCCAGCGGAGAACGCACCAGAGTATCCTGACCCGAGGCACTCCTCTAGAAACCAATTGGCAATGCGTGACGGAACGCGGATACGGATATCATCACTAGCCATGATACTGCCCGCGCCGTATGATATTTCAGTGAAATGAGACGCGTCGAACGCGCCGTGATCGTGGCTGAAAGCAAGTTGAACGGGCCGCAGGCAGAACACTAACGCGCGTTGATCGACACACACGCGAACGAGACACACACGTGATCATTTTTTCCAACCAGATCGCGAATGTCGACAATTTCTCGCTGAGGTCGTCTTTCAGCTTCTCGCTCTCTTATGGCAGATCAATCAGAAGCACATCCAGTAGATGAAACAACTTTGGCCAATGAGGTGGTCCGCCTCCTTGGAGGAGAGAATCAACGACTGAGGCGAGAACTTCAGGAAGCAGAGCAACGCGCGAAAGATGCTGAGGACCGTGCCAGGTCAGCTGAGGCAAGGACAGTTATGAAGGTCATATGAATACTATCTTTGAGGCCAAAACAGTTTCTGATGGTACTCTGCTTCTTATCCGAAGTAGAAGGAACCAACTGACTCGAGTCAAGATCTGTCGGCGGCCGAAAAAATACAGCAATTGGAGATGGAAATTTCATGTCTCCGCGCCGAGCACCAAGAACTTGAGTCCAAATATGCCAAGGAGAAAGAAAAGCGTAAATCACAGAAGGCCCAGCTTAAGGAATTGAGAGCGAAGGATACTCCTAGCGTTGAGTCAGTGCGTATACTCATCACATTGAAGGTACTAGGCTTGTGTCTAATACTTATGCTATAGCCGGAGTTCCTCGAGCTTAACCAGCGTCGAGAGCAAACACAAGCTCATCTTCTTGAAGCTGAAACGGTATGTCGCTATCTATCAAAACGTATCAAAGAAACCCCTGAAGGTATCCCTTAGAAAGTCAAGGAGCTGTCGCAAGAGGTGGAACAACTTAGAAGGGACAAAGAAACGTATATGAGACTTTTTGAGGATGCGAACGGAAGAGTAATTGCTCTTGCTGTGAGATCATAGCTTTTTAACTTTCGCTTGTTTCCGATTTTTTGTTTGGTAGCGAAATGACCCGTTCGCGTATTTCGACGAAGTTCACACTCAACAGCAGGCTATCGGTTTCACGAGACTCAGGCCGTTTCAAACTGATAGTGCCACAGCTCACTCAACTTTCGAGGCCTTCTGTAACGTGAGTTAGGATAGTCATTCGACATTCGCGGTACTGAGCTCATCGACGCTACCAGAACGCATTGAGACCCCAAGGGTACGCTGTGGTTTGATCAATTCCTTGCGACA
Organism: Sanghuangporus sanghuang; assembly: GCA_009806525.1. Taxonomy (NCBI): domain Eukaryota; kingdom Fungi; phylum Basidiomycota; class Agaricomycetes; order Hymenochaetales; family Hymenochaetaceae; genus Sanghuangporus; species Sanghuangporus sanghuang. Next base: position 297,082 of record VVIT01000017.1, on the reverse strand, counting down.
TTGCCAATAATTACTGCTAAAGGTTGGCATGTTTACCTTTCGCTGGTCGCAAGCATGATATCCAATGGAGTCTAACACAACAAGGACACGGAATTGCTATCGTACCACCCTACCGATATGTAGCAAACAGATCATTGGCTGGTCACCACTGGGTGTCGAACGAGGTGCATGCAATTGAAGGCCCCTTTGAGCTCCTTTATGAGACACGTAACTTTTGGTACTATTGCGGTACCTATACTACGACAATTATCCAGTCAAGGAAAAAGGACTTCTTTGAGAAGCTTCGACCTATGGTATTATCCTTCCTATCATTGTTATAGTCAGATATGTCTGACTCAATGATTCACATTTTGCATTTCTCCCAGTTCAAAGATCGCTTGATGAGGGAATCCGTAGAGGAGACAGACCTACTGCCTCCAATAATAAGGAAGATAGTCAAGGAGATGTATTTGCAGGGCGTTCTACACATCACCTGCCTTGTTTTCGAACGCATCGGCTTCAACGAGCAACTGTATAACGCCCTTCTCGCGTCTGGAACTGCAATAAAGGGGCCTGAATTTGCCTTTGATTACAAAGACAGAGCACCAAAACGAAAAAGTGGGCAAGAAAACGTAGGGGCACGGCCTGTGGCGAAACGATCTCGATAACCATACGCAAGGGTAGGTCCGACAGCTTGGCTGCAGTCCACGGATCGCTAGAGTTCGTCAGTTGATTTTATTTTACTTGCAGTGTTCCGTTGATATAAACTTGTATAGATTTTCGACGTTGACTCCTACTGTCTTTATCGCTTTCATTATTGCTTTCGTATTGTTTGCACATTGCTTTGTATAAAGTACAGTTGTTGGCTGCAAGGAATACAGGATGGGAGTTTCAAAAGGAGGTCGCGGAAGCATTATCCCTACGAAATTGAATCTAATTAAATAAGTCCGCTTCAGAAACTCAAAAACGAAAATGTTGAAGACACCGCACGTTTCGTCAGATCAACGACCGTCGATCTCCTCATTCCGTCGATGGGCGCCTATTCACTGGTTTCCTTGTTATCTATAAGTTCTACTTCCTCATGGCAGAGCAATCTCTAGTACATGTACTTGACGAAGACGCACTGGCAAATGACATCGTGCGGCTACTTGGCGGCGAAAATCAGCGTTTGAAGCGAGAACTTCGGGAGGCACAACAACGCGCACAGAACGCTGAGAATCAATTAAGGGTGTTGGTGGCTGAGGCAGGATCGCTTGTAAAGGTCTTTTTGGATTAAATTCAGGGTTGTATAGTGTATGCTAATCCCTCATTTATTTCCAAATAGAATGAATCTACTGCTCACGAACAGAGTCTACCTAATACTGAACCAACGCGGCAATTGGACGAAGAAATCGCATCACTTCAAGCGCAATATCAAGAGCTGGAGGCCAAGTATGAGGAAGAAAAGGTTATACGGAAACTGCACGAAACTGAGTTCAACGAGCTTAAGTTAAGGAGCTCTGATGTGGAGGAAAGTGCTCTTATAAGCATCAACCGTTAATTTCTCTAGTCTGACATCAGTGGATTATAGCCGGTGCACTTCGATCTTCAGGAGCACCGGCAGGCAAGCCAAGTTCATATACCTGACGACGATAAGGTATGCATTCTACGTCACTCATTTTCCAATCACATGAACCCATAGACTTCCTAGCGAATTAGGGAGTTGCTGGAACAAGTCGAGTACTTAAATCAAGAAAAAGAGATGGACAAGCGGCTTCTGAAAGAGGCAAATAGCAAGATAGCAGCGCTGACTGCAAGTACATTATTTATCATCGGTGCTTTTTAATCTAATCCCGAGTATGTTGGCAGTGCAATGACCCGTGGGGTTACATTGACGAGAGTCATGGCCAACAGGAAGTCGATGGTCCCTTTAGGATCAAGTCATTCCAACAATTTAACAAATTCTCTGTCAAAACTATCGATTCATACTGTGAAGTAGGTCATGAATATTCACCTCGTATAATTCCTCGTAGCTCATAGCGATTTCCTATAGAATACGTTGATACCGCTCGGGTGAGTTTAGTTTTGCTTCGATTCAGGATTATCAAATATTGACGGGAGCCTATTCTTATAGGCTGGCATGCATTCCTTTCGTACGCCGCAGGCGTGATATCCTCTGGAGCCAAACGAATCCAGGATTCGGTGTATCACTTGCTCCTTCGTACCGCTACGAAGTGGACACGTCTGCATCCTGCCACAAGTGGAAAGTAAATGAAGTGCCGTCCATTGAAGGCTCTTTCGAGCTGCTTTTCGAGACTCGTGGTTTCTGGTACTACTGTGGCACTTTCAGTACCACGGTGATCGAATCGCGGAAGAATATTGAATTTTTCAGATCACTACAGCCACAGGTGAGATCCTCAAATTTGCCGATTCTTTTATTTGCTTGATCCCGATGCTCGTTTTTCTAGGTCCGAGAAATATTGATGAGGAAGACAGTCGAGAAATCAGACTTCCTGCCTCCGATCATCGAGAAATCGATTATGGAAATGTATTCGCAGGGCGTCCTGCCCATAACCTGTCTCGTCTTCGAAAGGATCGGATTCAACAATGAACTTCACGAAGCCCTCCTCAAGTTGGGAAAGACTGTGAATGGTCCGGAATTCGCTTTCGAGTCTAGCAAGTCAGATATGAAGAAAGAAGCAAAGGCCAAGCGGAAAGCGGTAGATGGGAAGATCTTGGAAGGGAAACGGGCTAAGCTGGAATCTGCGCAGACAGGAACCTCGACATCAGCTTAAGTTGCATATCTTACCACATTCGCTTCATATCATTGGCAATGATTCTGCTAGGCGCCAATAAGTCTTTTGCTCTGTTCATCACATTCCGTTGCTTTCGTCATGTTGTTGTACTGAATTTCATTTGGCCGCATTAATTCTATTCTCTGTACTGACTTCGCTGAAATCTTGCTATTATCTTTTCGTTGTACCGTCGTGTTGCTTCTGTATTTCTTGCCCATTTGCACGTGTAACTTGTAGTGTACTAATGCTCAGCGTCAGACCGTTATAGGAAAGGTGTCGAGTTATTTATTGCGGGAAGTAGTGTACAGCCACTTGCTAAATTGAGCTGGTTTCCAGCAGCCAAAATGGGGATGCTCCGTGAGATCGGCGATCGTCGATCGTCTGGACGACACCGCTCGCGTGGAAATCTGGGATTTGGCAAACTTTTAGTCACGTACACGTGATATGTTCCTTCATCATCTTAACGGATGCAAAAAAAAACATGATCTCCAAAATCTTCTGTATCCTCAGTGCGTTGCGTGCAAGTTTGTGAAGGGAGCTGCTCGAAATGAGTGAAACTAGAATGATGATAGCGTGTGACCGGTGGGATTAGAGGAGAAGGAAATTCTATGCGAAGCCTAAGCGGAGGCACGAGGCAAACCCCGTTTGGGCGTGAAGATGTTGTAAACAGACGCGTGTGAGTCTGGGACCCTCTTGTCTCTTGAGGAGAACCAGTTCAACTTCGCGCCCCGTCGCGTCCTTCTCCTCATCTCCCCTCCGTCGACGTCCAGTTCCCCAAGGCAGTCTTCATTAAGGCCACGACATAGTCGACGACGACGAGACAATGACCGTCCACCATCCGCCAGCGTCCGTCTCATCTGAGCACGATACCAACGTGTACAGTATCTCGGACGCGAATCTCGCCCAGCGCTATCAGTTTATTCGCGAGGTTCGTCTCTTCTTCTCGATGCGTCTTCAAGCTCTAGAATTTAACTGATGATCGGTGTACTGTAGATTGGCGCAGGCAATTGGGGATGTGTCTGGCTCTGCTCACCCAAGACCGACGAACACCGCGCGCAGGCGCACGGCGACGAACCTCCACGACGCGTCGCTGTCAAGCTGGTCTTTCGCGAGAAGAAGCCCAACACCGCGCAACGCGTACGATCATTGTGAGCACCGTTGTATGCGCATGAATCGAGCATATACACTCATACTATTATGCAATAGATGGAACGAAATGAAGATTGTACGCGCGCTTAAGCAGGAGCCTCATCCGTCTATTATCCCCTTCCACTCGTTTATCATCACACCTTCCTTTGCTATTATCACAATGTGAGTATCTCTTCTGGTTTGTTCGGGAGTTCTGGGACGCTGCAAAACGTGACCTCGGAGCGCCTCGGAGCCTTGTTCGTTTGACTTGACGGGGACGTGATAAGCATAACACCTGTCAATCGCGCGTCGGGCAGAAATGGTTTGGCTGATTCTGCTCATACCACTGTCGGACGTTTTGGGGTGCTCTGATGCTAATTACGAGAAGACCGGATTAATTTATATTGATTTTTTCGATCATCCGTCACATAACACCTTCCATTACACGCCAGCGCGTTCCTGACGCGTTTCCGCTTGTCGTCACATTTCGTGGATGTCCCTCTCTCATATCCTTCGAAGAGACGCGTTCAATCGCGTCATTGATCGTGTTATGATTATTCCAACAAATACCATGCTTATTCTGCTATTTCTGATCCTTACTAATCTGTTATTCCTCTAGGGAATATCTGCCTTACTTGATTCCGGTTGAGGTTCCTGAAATTAAAGCGCGCGAATGGTTCCATAGTCTGCTCTCTGCTGTACATTTCTTGCACACTAGGGGCGTTGTACATAACGATATAAAGTAAGTTCCAATTATCTCCCTGATATGATTATCACTGATTCTCCTGCGCATAGACCTGCGAATATACTTCTGTCGACGAGGAAGATACCCATGTTCGTCGATTTCGGCTTTGCAGAGAAGTATGAGGTCGGATCAAAACGGGCGTTCATGAGCAACTTGGCTTACGGCACACCTGAGGTCAATTTCATTTCTTTTGAAACATTAAGATTTCAATTCAGACTGACGAATAACTATTTTAGTACTTGTCACCAGAGCGCGCTCGCGGGACTGTTCATGATACGCGGAAGTCTGATATGTGGTCGCTCGGTATAACATTTTTCGAGATCTTAATCGGGCGAACACCATTTGAATACATCGAAGGGGAGAAGCTAACCACACCAGCCGATCTCGAACGTTATTGGTCACGCACCGTGAGTTTATTGTACGGCTAATACGGGTTAAGGACGCTCAAATATACGCATTCACTTGCAGGCAAAAGGGAAGTGGGTCGGCAGTTGGTCAATGTCCAAGGCAGCCGAACGTTTGCTGCGTAGGATGATCTGCCCGAATGTTGATACGAGATGTACCGCTGCAGAAGCTATCCTGGATCTTTACTGGATGGAAGACATCGAAACGATCAGCCTTAGCCCCAAGAGCTCCTTAATGACAATGTCTTCTCCGACTCCTGGCACGACACCCAATAGGGTGAGGAAGATGGAAGTGAAGCCCATGTCACCTAAGGAAAATATGCGGCCGCTTGTGGCGAAGCGATCTAACTTGTCCGAAGGTTCGTCAGCGAATTGTCCTTGTGTTTTCATTGCAGTTAAGACCTTCTATAGCTTCAGAGAAGACAAAACCAGTAACTCGCCCTCCACGGCGCGTGTATTCTCATGCCCTCCCGACTATTGAAGGTTCTCCTATTTCGGCTCGGACGACTGGTGGACGCGAGAACATCCCACTATCTCCGTATCGCTCTCGTGTCACTATTGCTAAAGCACGCCCTTCCGTCAAGCGGAAGCCTGTTCCTGCATTTGACGAGAATATGTCGCCCTTCCGAATTAAGATCAAAGATGTGGCCTCCCAGACACCGACGAAAGGCACTGATGCACATAAACGTCGAAATGGTGTGCTGACTGATGCGACGTCCCGCGTTCATAACATCGGGACTCCCAAGAGGCCTGCAACGAGCCCTGTTGGCAAGGCCGAGAAGGGCAGGGACAAGGTTCCGGAAAAGGGAAGGCAGTTTGGCAGCGGCAGTTACGATCGTGTCAAGGCATTTGAGCGGCTGAAGCAGCTCGAGCGTAATCGCTTCCTCGAGGAGGAAGAAGACGAGGAGGCGGGATCGGACGAGTCACCGCGTGAGAAGGCGCCTCAGGAGAAAGAGAGGGAACGAGATCAAGAATGCGTTCAGAAAGTCGTTGTGCCGCCGAAATCTTCGTCTCAGTGCATGACAAGCACGTCTCTCGGAGCAATATCCACGGTGACGCGGGTAGACTATAACAACACTCCGGCGCGGAACTTTGCGCGTCGTGATACGACTCCGTCTTCGTTCACTCTCATGACGGACTTCAAGAGCACGCTTGTTGATAGACGGGTTCTTGAAGAACCTCCGGAACATGGTATGCAATTCCTTTGTAAAGCAAATACCCTGGGATCTTACATAGTGCCTCAAGACTCGAAGACAACTCTAATGAATTCGCTTCCTGTCTCTCGACATCAGGCCAGTCCTAGCTTGTTCAAGCACGGCATCAAGGCTTCGATTGGTAATCATCTCTGACATTTTTCAACGAAGTCTTATCTGACAGATTACGTAGACAAAACTTTTGGTCTCTACAAGTTGTCTATCGGCAGAATGAACACTCGAAAGCCTGTGAAGCGCACGTCAGAGGACTTGGACATGAGCGATTCCCATAAAGCATCATGGGAGGACTATTCGTTTATCACTGACCGTACGTGTTCAAAATTTCAATCCATAACACCCGCCAATAACATCGTATGGCTCTTTGACAGCCAAGACGTCAATTCCGATTTCTCGGCATCCTTTGCACTCTGACCAAGTCGTCGCTGATAACAAGGCGGACCGCTTATCACAATGGATCCGCAGTGTGGAACGTAAGTGTGACATTTTCTAGCACCAATCATTGTTCTAAAGCCGGTCTATTTTCATCAGAAGTTGTGAAGGAAGCAAAAGAGAACTTCGCTTCGTCAAGTATCACTGCACCACCTCCGCTTCCGGCTCCTCCAGCATCCCGCGCAGGTGTGGCACGTGCTCCCCGCACTCAGAGAAAGATCCTTCCTGCCAACCAGATCTTCCAAGAACCGGAACCGATATCAACATCACCGGCTGAGCCTTTGGGACGTCAGACTCTGCCTCCACCTAATCAGGGCCTTGGCACAACCGCGGAGCTGCCGCTTCCTCCGAAAGAAGATCCCAGCAGCCCTAGGAGTCGCCGAAGGGCTACGATCTCATCGGGTCCCAGTCTAGCGGCGAAAATTGACACTGCTTCAATCGATGGCACCCCTTCAAGGCGAAAAGAAAAGTCAAAATCAGCTGGGAACCTGTCTAGTCTTGTCAGACCCATTAGCCCGTTGAGCCAGCTTCAGAAGGCATTGGAGAAAGGTAAGATTCCTAGTAAATCAAACAATAACTATGACTAATGGTAGGTCATGTAGAGGAGGAGTCGAAGCGCAACTTGTCTGAGCTACTTGACCGGAGTATTTTTATCGCTCGACCTTCAGGCTCGACCCCTCCAGGTGACAATGACCTGGTGTCTCCTGGATCTCCACGCCCGCAAGCACAGATTCGCCTTTCGTCTTCTCTCAACCCGGCAAAATCACCTGCGATTTCGACTGTCCTACGCGAGAGCAACTCCTCTCCGATCTTATACTCTAGGCCTCAGAGCAAGCAAGAGAATCCGCCCGATCATGTTCCTTTGGCCAAGACTGGAATCAAAACCCGCCGCGTCTCTAAATCACAAATATCGGCACCGACTCCAGTACAGGCTCCTCCGACGCTGCAAGTCCCTCCATCCGCGAGCAAAAAGACTAGCAGACTATTTGGTTCTCGTCAAGGCCGTGTTTCACACCATCAAAGCTATAGCGACGATCTGACCGTGTCTCATCCGGCTGGTACCAGATCCGGAGCCGAGGACTTTGGGCTCCACTCGTCAATGTCGTTCTCGCAAAGTGCTTCGTTCACCAAAGATGCGAGTAAGTCGGTCAGTGCCGTGCGCAAGGCATTCAAGGCCATTGTGAGTGGCAGATCCGCTGCTCGTCGCCAACAGCAACAGCATGCGCAGCAGCAACATCTACAGCCACAGCAACGGACGGTGCCTGTGTAAAATTTATTAAGTATTGTCTTTTACCACTTTGGTTTCACTTATCTTGTCTGTTTATTTGATCCCCCGCCCCATCCCCTTACCACACTTTTTTTTTCCCAATCTTCTTTTCTTCTCGTGATTATACTGGTTTCGCAACGCATCCTTGTTTGATTGACTCACCACCGGATAATGTTTTTCTCGTGTCAATATTCCTGTGTTTTTCTTTTTTACCCCTCCGTCCATTTATCCCATCCACCACGCTGATCTGCTCTTCTGCTATCGCTATCGTTGTACTGCATGAACTTGCACGCTTTCTCATGAACCACACACTCCGCGTGTTTTCATTTGCGCTTTCCCTCCGCCATGTTCGTTCTGCGCTCAGCAGTCCTTACGAATTTTAATGACTTTACTGTTCTGTATGGTAACGTCATTGTACACTATCATGTCCTGGATGTTGATGACCGAATTGATGCTTTTGGGCTGAGCCCTATGACCTTTCTCATCAGTTCAGTACAGAGTCAGGACACAGTTGCTGGAAGCCAAGTGTGCAAAGCATGCTCGTGCTGAGATTAGTAGTGATCTAGTTTCTTGATATTATCATTATCTATAATTTTTTATTCTTCTAGGTTACTTACGTAAGTGATAGATAAATTATGAAATAATTCCCTTACTTATCATTTTCTACAAGGACCACGTTCATGACACGATATCTTCTGGCGATTTTCAAAATCCTTGCATGCAGACAATCCATTCGTACCACATGTAGGGTACATTGTGACTTCAATAAATGCGTCGGACCCTTGTAATACTGTGAATAGGCGCCTAAGGCTATACCTCTCCTGATAGATTCTTATTAGCCATCATGGCCTTTAGGCGCCCTTGGACTCTAGGACTCGTACCACGATGTCAGTCGACACAAACAACTCTGGAGACCTTCAGCGACCAGAATCATCTACGCACATATCTCCATTCGAAGAATCTGGATTGATCATTCCGGGCAGCTCGCACACGGAACAAAATGAGACGCCTACAAGCCCATCAGCAGTGCACAAACACGATATACTCCTAGCCAACTTCGATGTGCCTCGTGAATACTGGCCTTCGAGTACACAGGCACTCTCAGGCTCGTCTCCAACATACTTCCACCCGGATGAACCCTATGGTCCTCCGGACAGTCCATCCTCAGCGCGAAACAACGCAAGCATCGGCACCAAGTGTAGATGCGTTGCTTTGGTTGCGGCGTCAACAAGGTCGACCCAATGATTTCGGTTCCGCGAACTGATCCTTTCCGCGCTGAAACTCGCTGCGCGATGTGATACTATCTTCCATTCTATCCGAAACGCTCCATCCCGTGGAACGCGTAGAAGTTCTCGAGGATTGCAAAGTCTCCGCAGAAGCATCAGGGCTTGGTATACCCTTTCGCGAAATCCTGAGCGAGCCCATGGATCACTTGGGTGTATCTCCGCTTATGTATGAAATCATGAGGTGCCATGTAGACGACGATTCGGCCTCTGGCCTTGAAATGATACTCTTCCTGATTGAGAATTGGCACGAGAATGTCCTAGCGCATGGAGGGATGGGAAACTGCATGAACGTAGTCCGCACAGCCTGTTTGCGAAGGACTGATGAACACGACGACGATGACGGAAGACTCTTTCAATTCCTTCGTCCAATCGTCCTCGAATCTCAGGCGAAAGATAAACAAAAGCATCTCCAGTACGACGTTTCCATTACTCCTCTTTGCGGAAGAAATGAAGAGACTCGCGAGTCCCGGTATTCGAATCCAGACTTCACAGCCATCATCAAGATTATGCACTTCGGATGGCGCCCCACACAGCCTCCATCCCCACTGCCCGACAAAAAGGCGAATTCCTCCCTTAGATGGAAATTCCCGACTCCCACGTCCATTACTTATGTCCCCGTGGAGTTTTTGGCGGCAAGACGTGCTTGGCGTCTCAAGGTCGATGACAACTCGCTTGCGCTTGAGCTACTGGATGGCCCAGGTGGTTCCGTTCCGGCAGGTCCGAACGACTCTCCTGCACCCATCGTCGATGCTCGCGTAAAGATCATAATGCCGGAACAAGACTGTACAGATACAAATTCCGTATCCGGCTCTGCTTCAGTTACAGATAAAGAGCATTCCGTCGAGCTACTGTTACCGTGTTCACGATTACGTCCTTCTGTTCTCACCGGACCCGGACCGTCCGAAGTGAAGCTTTTGCCTTGCTTCTGCGTAGCACCTGGCGACTAGAATCCTATTTTCGACTTGAACGATCCACGCCTCCACGACTCACGCGGTTCCCTGCTCTTCGAGCTGACCGTGCGCTTCGATCACGGGCTCTCTGATTTTGCGCTTATCGATGTGCAAAAACCAGCACCTCCCGACCTTCCTTCCACGTATGCAGCAGGCTCGTCCGGGAGTACAGGTGTGGCTCAAAGCGAAATCGACGAAGATGATCTCTATGTCTATTCTGAAGTTGACGCATACGTACGGAGAGATGGAGCGGAAGGCGGACATGAAGAATCCGACTGGGAAGAGCTAAGCCAGATAGATGAAACCGAGCCGAAGGAGGGTGGATGGGTAAAAGCAAGCTGGAGTGGGAAGGATGAAGATCTTTAGTTTGAGAATGATGGAGAGATATCGAACATACATATCATTAGATGTGAGCACTTGTTTTGAGAAAAGGTTGGTGCGATTTTTGACTCTTAGAACGGTTGTGCTTCCTTTGTGGCTTTCAACCCCTCCGCTCCCATTCAAGAATTAAAAGTGATGAATTCCTGTTGAGCTCAGAGCCTCTGCATAGACGCAAATGTCCTGCAAGTGCCTCATCATGTGGATAATAAGCGATCGATATCTCGGTCCTGGGTGCTTGCTAAAAGTTGTTACATAAATTGCGTATAAGGCGTATATAAGACAAACAGCAAGAAAAATGTTCCTCGTCAAGAAACGATGAATCTTAATCGATCCCTGGCCTGGTATGTTAACACAGCTGGTTTATGTCCGATAATGTTCAATTTCAGATACAGGTACCTCAAATTTCGACCATCTCAACCCGAGCCTGAGCCTCGATTATCTCTAACGATTGTTCCAGATCTTTCTCCTGTTTAAGGATGTCCCTCCTTTTGAACACGCAGTCGAGCAGGGTATTTCTACAGATGACCGCACAATACTCCCACCGACAGCGAGCAGAAACAGTATGCTCATCGTAGTCCAAACCGCAGCCGTGCTCCCTAGCTCCGCCCACGCAAACGTGAGGAAGGCGATATTCAAAGAGAGGAAGGACAGAGACATGCATGAGACTGCAACGAGAAGCATGGCAATGACGAATTTTGATTCTATGCTGAGCAGGTCCCATCTTGTCCGTTACGCAGGAACGAACGGAATTTGATCGCCATCTGTGCCACGTTCCACGGAAGACTTATGGGAATTCTGGCCGAAGCGATCGTGTTTAACGAGTCAAGCATTGATAAGCTAAGTGAATCCGAGTTAGATATCCCCAAAATCGTCCAAGCATTTATATTGTGGTGTAAAGAAGCTGACTCATTGTATATCCACACGCCCGCGAGCCGAATCCGCCAGTTCCAGATTTCTTCGTGGTCCTTCGCTTCCTCAGAGAGGGAAAAGACTATTCAAGAAAGACCACGAAAATGATTAAGGGGGTCATCCTTCCAAGGGAGAGATAGGAGAAGCGTTGGAGATGCTCGAAATCAAGAGCAACGGACGAGCTAATTGAGAGAGCACAAAAAGGTCAGGCAAACTGTCTTCGGTGGTGGTATTTCCGCAGGCCTAGCGACGTATGTGCCGTGCATATAAGACAGGAGGCCAACACCCAAAGTCGCTATGAAGATCGTCTAGTAGAATTCTGATAATGAAAGCGAGAATTCGCAAGCGAAACAAAGACGTACGATGATGGCGTACATGGAGTAAATTTGAGAGAAGGTATCGCTGCGTTTGCCGTACTTACACTGATCGTAAGTTGCCTCTCCTGCCTCTGCAAGCAAGTCACGTAGAGTCTCAGCAGACTGGTAATTATCCATGTTTTAAAAGAGCTAAGACTGTAGAGAGTTCAATCACAGAAAGACCTAGATAACCCTCGCCGCCGGTATCCTTTGTATCGACGAAGGAACAACGTTCCTTGTTGTCCCGGATATGTTGTAATGGCGCTTGAAAGGATACTGTCTGATTGTCACGACTGATGTCTATACACGCTTATGGACGAGTGCAGCGTTTACAAAGCAAGGCATAAAGGGCAGGGCAAGTGTATCAAAATGAAACCAGGTTGGTTCCGTTGACAGAAAGAACAAGGAGAATCTGGGCGTACTATATAATGTAAAGAACGTGTGCAGTCCAGGGGAAGAACCCACAGAGGCAGCACGTATAACGAGCGACATTTACAGTAATCCAGCCATGAGATGAAGTAACGATGATAGCATGTCTGGTTTCCATCAAGCTGCAACAATGTCAGTAAAGTGCAGCATGAAGCCGCAATCATAAGGGAAGACGACCAGATGTTCCAAAATAGGAATGGATCAGATGATGTCAGTGATGTCGCATGAAGGCAAGCACAGTAATATGGCGATAATCAATGACAAGTCCGTCGAAAACGCCGTGATGAATACAGAAGTACGATAAAGATACACAAAAAAAGATCGAGACTGATACTACGTTTTCCTTTTCTTTCCTGAAGGAGCGCTTGCCTCCTCGCCCTGAAGAAAGACACGAAGTCAGACTTTCAAACATTCATCGGTGTTCAATGAGACAGACCTTTCGCTTTCCACCCTTCCCCTTTTTCGTCTCCTTGGCCTTTGACTTGTCCTTGTCGCCTTTCTCTGCAGCCGGCTTTTGTTGCAAAGTGAAGAAACCATCCAACCGGCCTTGTTGCTTCGCGTTCAGGAATTTAGCGAGCTTTTCGGCTCCTTTCCGTACTCGCTCTTCGCTGAGTAAGTCCGGAGGTTGAACGATATAAAACTTATAACGAAATGAGACGACTTACTTAAACCCTTTCTCGACGACCAGGAATTGTACAAGACCTTCAACGTCAGGAGATTTCCATTCGAGCTCGACTTGATCCGCAGGTAGGACATCAGGCTTCTCAAACACCTTCTTGGCTTCCTCCCAAGGCCATTCCTCTGGAATCACAATACCGCCCTTCTTTTTCTTTCCATCTTCTGCAGCTTCTTCTTTTGCAGCCGCCCTTAGTAACAGAATTCGAATCTGTCAGTAGAACAAGACTTAAGATACGAGACTTACTTCTCTCGCAGATGTTCAATAACGGCACCAAGGGTCTCATGCTCGCGTATGAGTTTTAGGGCAGATTTAGGACCGACACCCTTGATAGGTTCGAGGTAATCACACCCGAGTAGAATGCAGAGATCAATAAACTTCCACTTAGGTGAGCACAGTAAGTGGAGAAGACGATTAGTAATTAACCACCTGAGACATGTTCATTTCTAGTCCTTCAAGTGTTTTCTTCAAGTTGATTTCGCTAATCGGCTGCTTCTTTGCCTCCGAAAACGTAAGATGTCGATATAGAATTGGTGCTGCGAATGTAAGCGTATCCATGTCCTCGGACCCTGCTGCATACACCTGATGAACGTGAGTTGTGCCCCTTGTAGAGGAATAATTTGCACAGCATTATACCTTCCCTCCTCGTGCCAGCTCCGCGCATTGCGCTTCTGCTTCAGATGGCGCCTATATCAACCGCTGAGAAGCCTGAAAATCGGAATAAGGTATGCAGCTTACTATTACGACAGGTATTCCCATCAGCTTCAGCAGTTTGCGACATTCTTCGTTGTGTTCTCTTGTAACTTTGACCTGCCGTCTGGTGAATCGTTCCATGTCTTCTGCCGTGCCCGTCTCCTTTGCCTCTTCTCCCTCTTCCTTGGCTTCTTCTCTCCTTTCAAATCGCTTGGCAAGCTAGCCGTCAACGTACCATAAGCACAGAGTCAAATGTATAGGCGATGAATGTTGAAAACTCACTACGCCAGACTTGAGTTCTGGTGGTTTGCCATCAAAGACATAAGCGGGTTTGATTCCGTTCTCGACAATACGGATGGTACGATAAAAGAAGCCCATAAGGTGACTTGTTGTTTCCCCAGACTCATTTGTCAGCAGTTCACCGTCCTTCTGTCGAACGGCGATGAGGAACTGGTAGATAGACATGGACGCGTCGATGGCGACCTTTCGGCCGAAGAGCGTTTTAATGTCATGCTCCTAAACAAACGACATTCAGATTTATCTTTTTCGTGCCAGTATCGAGAAAGCCTCACTTGGATCGCCTTTGGCGCGTAGGTGGATATGAGAGCAGTAAGACCTTTAATGCCCATCGCGGCGTCGATACAACTCGAAGGTGTCGGAAGGAAAGTCACGAAACGAAACGCGATTGTGTGAATCGCGTGACGTAACGCAGAGCAGAATTTAGTCACGTGCGTTCTGCTTCAACGTAACGTAATGGAATTTTAATTAATTTTTACGTACGCTGCTTGTGCACAAAAAGTTAGATATGATTACACTCTATTCGACAGCAAGCAACGGATGTACGGGCTATTGTACAGCGTACACCAATTATAGGCACAGCCTTGGAGAAAGGCAGAGTTACTCTGGACCGAATTGTTAAACAAACGACAAATGCATAATTTTGAAGGGAAGTCAAGAACGAAGGTAGATCATGTCAGCAACAACAATATGTTGCTTGGATCCACGCGAAATTAGAGCAAACGGAGAAGACAGGGGAAATCAGTTCTGAGCTTGGAGGACGTGACTCTTTTAGCCTAAAACCGCGTGGCACGTTCTGGGGCGCGTACACCATATCCGTCAGCTGCGCTTGGATATTCTGCTGTTCCCCCGTAGACGTGTCGCTCAGTCGCAAAACGATTGTACGAGTAGCTTGAGTCTGGACTATCTTCGACCGACTTGCCCCGGTGTTCCTACAGAGACGAGCAAAGGCCGCGTCAGATTTTCCGATAATATTAAAGGTTCAGGGTAACGCGATACTCGCATCAGAAACGACCTCTTTCAGAACGTTCACTTCAATATCAGCCGGTTGCTGGGGGATTACAATCAAGCGAGTCAGGTCGATCAACATGGTCATTATAAACACGTGTTTACCTTGGACCAGTCTACTTGACCAAAAATACTATGTGTCGTCTGCACTGGTCCAGCTGAGTGAACGATGGTAAATTCTCCATTCGTTCCAGGAGTACGATCCGTCCCTCTTCCGCGCACAACGCGTCTTGTATTTAGAGTTGCAAGTAGTGAATTGCTGTAGACTAGGGATTGGATTGCTAGTCAATACGCATAGTCAAATCGGGAATATTCGCGGAATGGAAGACGTACGTTTAGATAGGACGAAGAAGAAAGATAAATATACGAAGGTCGTGGGTAGGATGTCGAACTTTCACCGAGATCAGTCATTGCGTATGCCTTGTTAATACAAGTGAAAGAACGTACGGAGACCAGTGTCGCGATTCCACACACACTATACAGTCCAATCGTAAAGATAGTTCTTGTAATCATTGGGATCAAGTGCCTCACCTTGTGATTGCACCCGTTTCGAGAGAATATGCAATCAGACCATTGATGAGCGTGTTCGCCGAGAAAGCATTCCGCAGGTGGTGCAAGAAATAAGTGAGCGATGCGGCTATCACAAGATCTGTGAATACGCTCGTCGCCAGTACAGCGGTCGTCAGCCATTTTAACTTCGGCTGCTCAGCAAAGGTTTCAAGTTGGAAGGCCTGAATAGTCAGGATGACCGACATCACTGAAACCAACATGAGCAACAGATCAGGAGTAAGTCAAAGGAATTCGCGCACCGAGAATTGAAAAACTCAAAGCCAGCTGCGAGTGCTTTAAAGATACAGACAACAGGCCAGATGTATATAGCTCACAATGATCCCGGTAAGCACTACATTGTTGCCGCTGACTGTAAGATATTCAGCATGTAGCTTAAGCAAATACCTGTAATGGAAACAGGACTGACATCTCCATACTCTCATTGTGAACGCACTTTAGCCGATGTTAGCAAACTGTCCTTCATTCATATATATCACACACCATTTCACTAGCACCGAGATACAGGCCTGTACGAAAATGAGATCAGAATGGGAATGAGTACTGGCATGCCAATGCGATAAACCCACTCCAACAAGAATTTGTGCCTGCGCGACAGTCAGAAACTTACAAATAGCACTGTCAGAATGCATCGAAACTCACTATGACTGACCACGTCGGAATAAGTAATGCAAAAGGATTGCCAAATGAACTGGAGAAACAAATTCAGAATAGACGACTGTGAACTCTGAAATGAACTGACCTGATCGCATAATGATAGACAGCATGTCCTGAGAAGACTGAGTGTACAGTCTCCAGTAACCTGGATGGAGCCCAACTTGAGGATGGAAGAAGCTACATTAAGACGGAGGAATCACTGACCATACGACAGCGACCTGATTGAGAATTAAGCGTCTTGGACAATCATCAAGCACAACCGATAACGCACTAGTAGTTTGTATAATGGTCGATCCAGGGTGTATCGTTGGAAATACGAATACATCTGAACCATCAGAATGCCATAAAAGCTAGTACAGAATGAGTTCTATTCTCTCTGAGGAAGAGAACATCAAGCCATACACAGTTGCCACCGCAAAACCAATGAAGGCTGCACCGAGAGTATCGTCAAACATTTCCCAAGTTGAGTCAACGCCGTCCCTGCGACTGGTTCGATCCGAAGAGGCCAGGTAAAGTGGTTTTAAGTTGATAAAGGAAGGTTGAGGAGGGGGGTAGAAAGAAGAGCCAGTGGACAGGAAGATAAAGAATGAAAAGAGTGGTACATTGAATGAAGGACGGACACGAGAGCAACGGAGGCCTATAGGATCCGGCACGGGAACACTGGCCATATGGCAAGATACCAAAACCTTTCATTTTCTAGCACGATATAAACTCGGTTGATGCTTCTCTTGGATTTTCCAGCCCGCGCTCACTCGCATACGATTATTAGGTCCTTCTCCACAGACTTGAAAACTTTCCTTCCACATTAGGAAGGTGTTCCTCGCTGTTTCCAAGCGTTCGTCGTCAAGCGGCCGTATGCTTCCATCTTTACCAATTTACACAGAGTTGCGTTTCTTCACCGGATATTCATTTAATCTCGGACGGTGATCTCTTCATGATCGGGGTCAAGCATCGGCTCTTTGGATGTCAGGACCAAGGCATCTTGATAATCTCTTGGAGGCTCGGCATCGCGCACAGCGACGCCAAGCCGTGCTATGGTTAAGAACAGCGCTCGGTGAAGGTCCCGCTGACCTTTCTTTCGTGCTCCTTCCAGTACCCCACGAACAACATGTGCTGGAACTAGAAGACGCCTCTTTGATGCGTGTGATCCGCTCAAGCCTGTGATATTTGCCCGCGCCGAACTTTCAGATCTCAGTTCCATCGACTGTAGACTGCTCCGGACCAGGGATTGTATAAGGGCACGCAGTGATGTCGCCAAAATACCATACGGTACGAGTTCTGCTTCACAAATTCCCTTCGACGGTGTAGAGTCAGACAAAATCGGATCGTGGAGGGCCGGAAAGCAAGGGAGGCTCAGCGTAGAGACGATTTTCCACACACCGAACAGTAAGGTGGGGTCGACTTTCCCAAGTAGATGAACGGGATCATCTCCAATTAGAGGTTTCGTTGCACAACGACGTTTCACGGTCTCGGCCTGATTTCCTAGGAAGTCCTGCGTGTCCACGATAGGCATTCTTCCCGCGCACGATAAAGGTTCGCAAACTCGCCCTGAACCTCCTTCACCATCCTTCGCACGCAAGATCTTTCCTTTCCGATGCACGGATACCCGATGACCACAAACCGAGCAGAATAAGTCTTGTACCGACCTATGAAGCTGCGACGATGGACCGGACTGAGAAGCCCCGTTGCCAAGACACAATCCCTCTGATTTCATCCATCGATACACGTATATTGGCCCGGAAATTTTCATGACGGAACCATCCATATTTTTATCTTGAGCAGAAGAAGTAAAAGCTTCCCATATGGCCCTTGCACGTCCCCACTGGCAAACAAATATGTACATAAATTCCCCAAGTAATCTGTGTGACGCCTTCACGTACCTCAATAGCTTTACGTCTTCCCTCAACCAAACTTAGAAAGTGCTGAGGTGTGAGAGGAAGGAAGTATGAAACCTGCGGTAATTTACGAAGACCGGCGTCTAATCAGAAGGAAAATGCATCAATCGATAGAAACGAGAATCTAAAATTTGCAAACCTTGAGCCGTCGAAGGAAAGCGTTGAGCAATCTTTCGCAAACGCAGTGACCAATCTGATATCCAAAAATTGGTTGAGTCACAGTTGGTCTTAAAAACAGGACCGTATATCTGACCTGGCTCAGTGCCACCCAGCTTTTCAGTCAAGCCTTGATCTTCATCAATAGCCTTCGAAGGTTGGTCGACCTTGACAGACCAATCCATCTTCCAACTATCAGGTTTCCGGGGAATGACCTCAGTGTGTCGATCTAGTTCCACATCGAGGACTTGTTCCTCCCCTTTGACTGGCCGTGTCGATTTGCCCTCATGCAGCTGAACACTTAAAGTCAAATTCATCACCGACAATTCAAATGAATGATACTTGCCTGGACCCAATGCTCAATCTGTGTGGGCTTATTCCGAGTCCCAACCCATTCCAAATTTATCTGTGCGAGGAACGATTTATTTGAGGTCCCCTTCACAGAGAACGGAGGCTCTGAAACAGACAAAGGCATCCCAAGTGCAGGAGAATCTGTTGCGCAATCCACGGACATCCTAGAGAGCACCGTGCTTATGTGTAGACTCTAAAGCATAATGAAGTTAAATATATCATCAAGTGTTTCAAAATACTGGAGCGGCCTACGTAAGATGCTGTTGTAACTGAGACCAGCCATTTATGTGTCGCCCGTCCCGATTCTTGAGCATCTGTGACAGTATGCTGATAAAAAAACTGCACGCTAGAATCGCTCACGTACAAACCTTCTGGTAACCTGAGGCTGTAGTCATTAACTATCAGTCTCAGCGGGATGTGGAATCTGCTGCCCTCGTAAGCCTTCAAAGGTTCCTTGGAAGCTACGGTTCCGTCTGAAGCGTCTGCAAACTCATCTTCAGACGGTGTCGCCTCTTCAATAGCTTCAGTACTGGCTGAACTTGCACCCCAAGGTAGTTTCGTTGCGCGCCTTTGGGAATCATCGTCGACACTGATTATATCGAGAGGTCTGTTATCGTCATAGACATGGATTTGTCTCTTCTTCGGTGCCCTACCCAGGAACGGTGCCAAGGCTGGTGTATCTTTATGATGGCCCAGAGTTTTTGCGACAAACGTAGGGTCCTTCGTTCCTTCTTCCTCCTCTTCCTTTTTCTGAGAGCGAGGTTTGACAAGGTCGGCAAGCTCATCAGCCTCTTCCGCCTCCGGCACAGCAACAATTCCATCGTACGATCCGACCGCCATTTTGAATAGCCTTTGTAAGCTCGCACTCATTCCCGTTACCTCAAGACCATGCCCAACGACGAACTCCTGCTCCTCCTCTGGTACAACAGAGGCGCATGCCTGAACGCACTCATCATGACTGGCAAACTCGCGATGGTGCTTTAAACGACAATGATTCAGCAGACCTTGCAGACGCGGGAAATCTGACCGACGACAGTCTGGGCACGCGATTTTGTATATCAATACCGGTGTTGAGGTAATGTCGCGCAAGTAGAGATATCTATTGGGCTCTTTAACCACCCGGTCCTCGTGGTGCAATTGAACCTGTGGACGTGTCGCGTGTCGAGGACGATGCGATTGCGAATCCTGCAGAGGACTTCTGCTAATGTCGTTGGTCTTTGCCGAAGGAGTCGGATTTTCCGTGATGCCAAAACATGTTGGAAGCTCTGTTGGGAAGAAGAGTTCAGCAGACGCGTTGGCTGCCTTAAACATCGCGATGGCGAGGTCTGCAAACTGGTTCGGACCGTCTAAGACCAGATATCAGAAATGCCGGGAATATAATTTTGCAAAGCAACAGTACCTTGTATATAATGTCCTTCGGGATTCAAAACCTGCTTTTCGAGAACATCTTGAAGGATGAGTGCCCAAGTCAGCCGAGACTCCACTGTTTCTGTAAGTCGAGTGCGAAGGCCAATTTCAAGGTCAATTTCTTCGTGAAGAATTGCTCTGAGCACATCATCTGCATGTAGCTTCAATGAACACTTGCTATTTTTTTAACATTTTATGAATTAGATGCTACCTTTGTTGCCTTCGACTTTTCTGCATTTTCGCGGTCTCTCGTCGTCATCGAGGTCACTCATGAAGTTTCGAGCACGTGCCCGACGGAATCACAGTCGATCATATATAATTAGCGCGTCGATCATGTACGTCTATTTGAAAATGCGAAGAGATGAACTTAAACTAGGAATACAAGTTACAACACATGCAAGCAATGAGATAGCCAGATTGAAGTACTAGGATGGGTAAATATACAAATGCTACGATGGGGGTGCAGGATTAGGGGTGGTGGCTATTCGATCCCGTCGTAACGCGACCGGCTTTGCAGCGGCGGTGGTCTCTGCTGGTTTAATGCGCTTAGCCAACGACTCAGCTGCGTTTTCGGTTGTCTCCTCGCGAGCACGTTTTGCAGCGGCACCAATGATGGAAACGCCGCCCTCTGCAGCATTCGCAGCAGCAGCTTGAGCAATAGCAGCGGGTGCTCCGCCACGGACTGTGCCTCCACGGGCAGCTACTCCACGTGCACCTCGTACTCCACGTACAGTACCACCACCACGACCACCTCGAGCATGTGCATCTCCAGTAGCAGCAGTGGCAACACCGAGCATCGGCTTCTTGGGAAGAGCAGCAGGCGTCGCTGAGGTGGGTGTCGAAGGCCCCGCGGTTGGAGCATGGGCGGTTGCTGTTCCTAGTGTCGTTTTCGCAGTGGGTCCTGTCGTGGCTGGTGCGTGTCCGGCTGCCGCTGGTGAAGCAGCAGTGGGAGCTGGTTTTACTGGTACCGGCGCAGTAGCTTTCATAGGTGTAGCAACGGAACCTGGAGGAATTGTGGGAGCGTTTGCGGGTACGATACCGGCTTCTCGCCATGCTTTGATTTGTGCCTCGAGATGCTTCACATTCGCTTGAGCTTTCTGGAGCATACCATCCTTCAATTTCAGCTTTGTCGTAGACTCCATCCTACCGCGTTCGGTCGCTGCCTTAAGGGCCTGCTCGTGTTCCTCCTTCGAGATCATATCCTGCGTCGTACCTAAAGAAGTAACAGTGCCTGCCTTCGTAGCTTCTTCCTTAGCCTCCTTCCGCGTCCTTTCAATTGCAGCTCTCAGCTCCTCCTCATGCTTAGCGGTGAGTCTTGCTTCCAACACACGGAGTTCCTCTGCATGCCGAGTTGCGATCTCCGCTGCATTCGCACCCGGATTCTGCAGTTCAGTCCGCAGTTTTTCCGTAGCGGCAGTCACGGCCTGCTCTTGCTCCTGCTTGTGTCTCTCCGTCAACGTAGCAAGCTTCTCCGCATCAGCTATCTTGCGCTTCTCATTCTCAGCGATGCGAGCCTGGAACTTTTCCTATTTAAGTTCAGTGATGAGAGAGTTTCAAGATAAGAACCAAGGCAACAAATTACATTCTGCAGCCGGAAATTCCTAACTTCATGCAACGCTTTGAGAGCGCGCTCTTCCGCGTTCTTCGCACGTGCGAGAGCGTCGTCTCGGGCCTTTGCAAGTTCCGCCTTCTCAGATTCAAGCTGCTGACGAACTTGGGCAACATCGGTAGCCTCAACCGCTGGAACAACACCACTTTGTCCAGAAGCTTTCTCCGCAAGTAACTTGTCCCTCTCCTCACGGAGAGCAGACTAAACAAAATCTTAGGAAATATTGCCAGCAGTCAAAACTTAGTACACTCACCAAAGCAGCCTCGTGATCGACGGCAGCCTTCGCTACTTTGTTCATCTCGTCAGCTAGCAACTTCGCCGACGTCTCTTTCTCCTGGACTGCAGCCGCCAGTTGAGTCTTCAACGACTCCACATCGGCACTTGAATCCGATGATGTCGCCGTTGCGGCCTGTCCGGCGAGACGTTCCTTTTCATCGGACAGCTCCTTGACTTGCTTTCGAAGCTCAGCGACAGTCTCGTTCAACTTGGAAATCTGATGATTCAGTTGCCCAAGTCGGTTGCGAGATTCTTGTCCTAGAGACGAGTATTTCGTTCGGAAGTCGGCGAGGGTAGCCTGCGTGTCCTCAAGCTGTAAGGTCAATTGGTCAGAGAAGCGTCAGTTTTGAAAGTGTGCCAAACATACAAGTTTAGTCTGTGCATCCTTCTCGGCAGTGTAAGCCGCCTTCTCTTCCTCAGCCTTACGGAGATCAATCTGTAAGTCTTCGATCTCGTCCTTGAGAGCTTGGACGTCGTTCGGGTCAATACGATCGTACTAGTCATTGTCAATAAGCCTTCAAGTATAAATAATTTAAATACGGATCAGTTAACTTGCCTTCGTAAGAAGCTGAGCATTCCGTTCCTTCCATTGACGGCTCTCGTCTTCAAGCCGCTGAATCTGAGCATTCTTGGCATCAAGCTCAGCACGGAGCGTCTTCGCTTCTTCTTTAAGCGGATTCAGTTCTGATTGGAGGTTATTGAGCGTCGTCTCAAGCTGGCGTGCTTTGCGAGCTTGCGCTTCACTCTCTGCGCGAAGCGTAGCATTGCTTTCACGGAGAATGTTGAGCTGGTTAATCCTTTCCAACAGTTCGGCATGCTCAGCAGAATTACTGATAGCCTTCGCTGCTTCTTCACGCTCCTTTTGAAAGAGTTAGAATGCATTGTAAGGAGAAGCAGAACGGTGCGGACGAACATTCGACAGTGCCGTCCTTGTTTCCTCAAGAGCCTGACTGAGATGGTCGATCTGTGCCTTTTGTCGTGCATTCTCCTGTTTGGAGAGCTCCAGTTGAAGATCAACAATTTCCTTCTCCTTGCGCAGATAGGCTACCACGGAACGCAGCTCCACCACACGATCATCCACATCATCACTGTCACCCGACTCTGGCACGGTCATGTTTGAATCCGCAGCTTGACGTATACGAGAGGCCTGTGAACTGACAGATTCCAGGTGCTGGTGCAGCAGGTTATTTTGTGCCGCAAGGTCTTTGCAACTACATTCTCGCTTAGGCGTGTGTGAGGAAGTGAGCAGAACAGCTATGCTTACCGAGCTGTGAGATCTGCAATCTCCTTGTTAAGAACCTCTCGCTGCTGGTTCCAACTAGCTTCCGATGCAGTCAAGTTCGCCTGAGCAGTCTCGGCTTGAACCGTCTTCTCGCGTAACGAAGCCCGTGCCTCGCTGAGCTCCTTCTTGAAAGTGTCCACGACCTTGATCGACTCGGCATGAGCGACGATTTCGCGAGAATATTTCTCTTCAGCGACCTTGACACAGCGGGTAAGTTCACTAATGCTTTTGACATCATAATAGATCCACCTTGGCACGTTCCATCTGCTCTCGTATCTCATTCTCGCGAGACGTTTGATCGGTGCGCGAGCTCATCTCAGCGTTAGTAATATCAACAATCGAGTCCTCCAGCATCTTCTTATCCTGAGTGTACGCCTCGCGCTCCTTTTCGAGCGTTTGCTGGAGCTCGCCGTTCTTCGTGTTAAGTCGAGTGATCTCGTCCTGCAGAGATGATATTTTCTCCTCGAGTTCCTTCCGCTCAGCCTAGATACGAAGATCAGTATAAGATGCAGAGGACGAATAAACTCCTGTACCTCGACTTTAGCAATCTGAGCTTCGGTGGATGCCTTATACTCGTCATGCGTGGCAGACAGTGATTGCAGAGCAGCTTCACTGGCCTGGCTGATTTCCTGGAATTGCTGCACATGACTGCGGGCGGCGGCAAGATCAACTTCGGCAGCCTTCAATGCGGCCCTACGTGGTACCAAGAGAATCAATAACCGACATATACAAAAATACGGTCAAACTTACCGGAGTTCGGCGACTTCAACCTTGAGTTCTTGTTCCGAGCCGTCTTCGCGGGCGGGCGGACGTGAAGTGTCACTAGTTGTGACAGTGGCCGAGGAAGTACGTCGCTCGTAAACAGCAATCTTCTCTTCATTCATCTGCACCTGCTTGACAAGCTCATCCACTCGTTCTTGTAGGTGTTTCCGACTCGTCTCAGCCTCCACAAGAGATTCTCGGGCCTTTGACAAGTTCTCCACCTGCCATAATATTCAATAACGTAGGAGGCATTTTCAGAAGTATCCAACTTACGGAGCGATCAACCTTAGTTCGCAGTTCCTGAACTTCGATATCCTTCTGCAATGAAATTTGTCGGACTGTGTCACGCTCGCGGGATAGCTGAGTTCGAAGATCCTGACTAAAGCATCAAAAGTTGAATGTTATTACGCTAAAGCAAGCTTGTTATGGGGGACACTTACGCTTGGCCCTCCAGATTATGGATTTGAGACTCAAATCTTCGCCTATCGCTGCTGTTTGCCTTGTCAATGTCATTATGCATTTTCTGCACGTTGGCAATCAAGTCCGCCATACGAGACCGTTCCAGAGACAGAACCTTGTTCTCATCAATTAGTCGAGTCTGAACGTTCTAAATCTCGAGTTAATATGAATCACAAGACGAGTAAATTAACGGCTACGCACCTCCCAGATCTTCTTTTCTGCACGAAGATTGGAGCATTCGTTCCGCAATCGCTCGATCTGGGTATTAGCAGAGGCCAATTCCTCGGCAGCATGGTTGCATGCGATATCCAGACGTGTGTATTGATCGTGCAATTGTTGGTTCCGTTTCTGCAGATTTTGAGCTTCTCGCTCGTGCATGATGTACTGCTCCTGAGCCATGCGATGCCGTTCTGATCCAAATGGTGAGCTTGGCTTGTTGAGAACACAAAGGGAATAAACTCACCATTGAGGAATTCAATCCTCGCGTTAGCCTTTGCGAGTGCCGCACCCAGCTGGCTGGATTCACGCTGGTATTGGAGAACTTCTTCGCGAAGCTTGACAGTATCGACGCCCATTTCTTTTCGGTATGCCTCGAAGTTAGTTCGAACTTCCTCAAGCTCCTTCTCTAATTCAGTTGGCTCGCTAACAGATCCATTCACCTGTGGAGACGATGGACCCGCTTGTTGAGTAGAAGTAGCAGCTGGAAGTGCCCCGCCCCGTTCATAACGAGAAATCATTGTCTTCAGCGTGTCCCTCTCTTTAACATAAGCCTGAATCGTCGCCTGGTGGCTGGCTTGGGTACTCTCAAGTTGAGCCTGCAGTGTCATGATTGCCTCGTGCGCCTCACGAATAGCTTCGTTCTGCTCGTTCTCCATTCGCGCCTTGTACTCCCGCTCGGCATTCTCCATTCTTGACGAAATTTCCCGGATTAAACCTAACAGCGCCATATTCTTCTGCTGTAGCTCTGGGATTGACTTATAGAGGACGAGGTTATTCGTAATGACTTCTTCCACATTCGATGCTGGTTGAATAACCTGCAGGTCTTCATCCGAAGGCAGTGTCGCATCCTGTAATCGACCCAGTTCCTTGAGAAGACCTTTGATTTGCAGGCCAAGATCATCAAGCTGCCGTTTTTGTAGAGCATTCTCTCCTTTCAGGTTCTCTTCGACCTTCTTTGCGTTTTGAAGTTCTACCAAGGAAGCGTCACGTTCGGCAAGTGCTCGAGAGAGCTGAGTCGCGAGCTGATCCGACTCTGCTTGAACTCGCTCGATTTCTTGCTTCTGGCGTGCGAGGGCGGGCGTCTAGATTGAAATTAATACGAGTAATTGATATAAACCGGAAGTAAACATACTGCTTCTTCAAGCTCAGCAAGAACTCCACCGAGTGTACGATCAAGATTTTCCATGTCGCGCTGTTTCTTGGCCAATTCGCCTTGCATCCTGACATATTCAGCGTAAACCTCGGTGAACGTCTTGCCACTCTTCTGCATGCGGTTGATCATCGAAATATTTGGGCTAAAATTGAACAAGTTATCCGCAGATACGTTCGGTGAAGCTTGCGTCGCCGAGGGGATAGGAAGCTCGCCCGAGTTGATGCGGTTCAAGACACTCCTCAGCTCTTCCGATTCTTCCTCAAGCTCCTTCGTCCTCTGCTGCTCAGCCTCCAGAGCTTCACGAAGTTTCTGTTCGTTTTCCGCAGCCTTCTGACCAAGACCTTCCCAATCTTTCTCAATCCCAGCAACCAGCTCCTTAGCGTGGTTCTCACGCTCTTCCAACATTTGTATGAGTCGGCGTAAGTTGGCAGCTTCGCTGGAGTATTTAGCTTCCTGGTCCGCAAGCTGGTTCTGGAGGTCCTGAACTTTCTGCAAAGACTGAGAAAGTTGCTGGGTTTGTTTGTTATGGGATGTTTGAAGTGTACGTAAGTTGGTCAAGGTCTGATTGTAAGACTGCTTTACAGCATCGAGTTCAGCCTGCAACTGTACGAGTTCGGTATGCTTGTCGCGGCGGTAGGTCGAGTACTCCTCTGTCTTCTTGGTTAATTCGGCGTTCGCGCGCTCGTTTTCGTCCTTGACGAGTTGCAATTGATGAGTCAAGGTCTCAACTTTAAACTAGAAATTTATTCATAATCAATAATCAAACCAAAAGTTTATGTTACTTACCGCTGTCGATCTCTCAGAAGCTCGAATATCTCGTGATGTGGATTCTAGTTCCTGCGCCTCTTTTCGAGCAACCTTCAGGCTCTCGCGAAGGTTATTAATCTCCTGATCCCGCTCCACTACATCCTCTTGAAGTCGAGAGACCACGCCGAGCAAGTTTCGTTTCTCCTTTTCGACTTCCTCGATTTTCCTCTTCAGGTCAGCCACTTCATGTGATGATGATGACTGTGATGAGCTGATCCTCTCAAGATCAGCCTTAAGTGCATCACGGGAAGTAACTATGCGCAGCAAGCCAAAATAAACCGTCAGCGTCAACGTGTCTCCAGATTTCACATTTACGGACCTATTTCCTCTTTCTCCGCTTTTACCTTGGTAAGCTCGTTTCGCACATCCTTCACATTGACATCGAGCTCTGCAAGCAAGTTCTCCCTATCCTGCAACGCCTGGTCAAGCTCGATCTCCTTCCTCTCCGCTTCGGCCTCCTGCGCCTCAATAATTCGCTCCTTCTCATCCAGTTGTTGCGCTTGATTCAAGATGAGTCTGTAGCATTGTACGACTAGGACGGCCGAGGGCGTCTCAAGATGCGCATCAGGGAAAAAATTCGACAGCGCTTGAAGGTCGATATCTTGAAGCAAAGGTCCGATAGTAAAAGAACCTGTGGGAGGAGGCGTTGAACGGGCAGACGCATTGTCAGCGTCAGCTTCCGGATTCTTCTTGCTCCGTCGTCGCGGAGGCATGTCTGAATTTTGAATTTTTTTGGCAAGCACCAAAAGAAGTGTGGTCTATGCTACACAGACGGGTCGCCAGCACCGCTGCGAGCGTAGAACAAGGCAAGAAAGTAAAGAGGATGAACACCGGTGGTGAAAGCCAAGAGTGCAGGTCACATCATGTGGCTTCAACAACTAAGTCACAAACAACTCGGTTCCGAGTTACGTAAGCCAGCCAAACAAAACTCACCTCACATCGATCCGTCAGCACAAAATAAACAATATTCAGGACCTTTTTTTTGCACCATGCAACTCACTACCTTTTTATTTTCTGTATTATAATAATACCTCGAGAGGCGGAAATTGTGAACAAAGCGTGAGCTACTCAATATTGTAATCCCAAGATGATTCAGCACCGGAAAAGAATGGTCTACAAGAGATCGTCAAGAAATATCGGAACAACAGAGTCTATGAGTACAGTCCAAATCCGTCGTAAACGTGGCAACTAATCAAACAGATGGCAAGAAGCACAGCAAGAATATCAGAAAACAAACGAAATGCTAGAACACATACGCAAAACCTGAGCTACACAACATGTGGACTAACCACTATACATCAACTGTGGATAAGCAGATCCTTGAGAGACCTGCATAGAATCTCGAGTTATCAACATCTACACGTCAAACGCGACAAGACAAGAGGGCACGAGGTCAGCATGCACTTCAGCTCAGGCGAAATGATATGAATTCACGGCATTAGGGTTACGGTGGCTCGAACCATTCTGAGGATAAGTAGGAGGGTGATCAACCGCCATAGGTTGCCCATGTCCGTGCGTATGTCCATGACCATGTTGCGGAGATACTGTACCCTGTTGATGGGAAAGTACGACAGACGTCATATGAGTGAGGTCTGATTCACCGCTTAGTGCGGTGGAGTAAACGCGCTCCATCTCAATTGCCTCCTCTCCTGCTTCCTCGTATGCGTAGTTATATTGTTTGAGCCCTGCAATACAGTTCGATACCTCCGGTCTGCCCAGCCGAGCTAGGAAAGTCCCCGAAGTTAGACAGCTGAAGTGCATGACAGCCGGATCGAGTTTCTAGTTGTGGTGTCAGTCAACATAATCGTTCAAGTCGCCGACTCTCGCTGCCGAGTACTCACAAGGTATCCGTTCGAAGTCAAGACACCAGTCTGACAGCCAACATCGAGTCAGTACATAGCCATGTTCAGGGAGTGAAGATGATTACCAAACCAGCGATTCGCAAGGCACCATGCAGCGCCTCATCCAGTATCTTTTGCTTAACAGATTCTATTGCAGGATTTGGCGGCATATTGGGCAACGAGCTCATCCGTACGGCATCATTAAACTCCTTTATCCCGAAATCATCGACGGCGTTGAAGACAATGACCCACATGACATGGTACGTCGCATCACTCGCACCTGGACAGTTATTGTGCACGGAAAGATGCCATCCTAATTTAGCCCGAATGACCTTATAGGCCAAGCAAAATAAAACTCTCACAAGCTGAGACTGCAGAGACGAAATCCCACTCCGACTCAAAGTCACTGGGTACGCCAACGCGAGGAAGGTGTTCTTCCCGGAATTCATTGAGCTTGGCGACGATGCCACACAGGACGTCGAATGGGATGCCGTCAGACTCCGTGGTAGGTCGCCACAGTTGTTTGGACATGTTTCGACTTATTCGCGCCAGCGCATGCGCCGCACGGTAGTACCCCTGAAAAGAATATTAGTGAGGACGAGAGACAGCTTGCGGAACGTGAAGGTGCGCTTACTATGAACTAAAGTAGATAGAATAGCAAAAGGTCAGTGTTTAATTTAATTTTGAAAGCAACCGTCAAACCTCAAATTGTTCCCGGGGTGATAAACCTGCACTCTGCACACCTTGCATATCATGTATTTCAGGAGGTAATGGCTCTACGGTATAGAAGTCGATATCATAATCATCGTCGTCACTATTGCACGCAAGTTAAAACAAAGTTCAAGTAAAAAAAATACGATGATACCCACAGCTGCGGCTTGCGGCGAAAATACGCCGAATGATACGCGTCCGCTAAACAAGCCATCCACCATGCGAAGATCATCGTTCCCCGAGCCTCGGGATCCTGAATGGTGGTCATGACAGACTTGTGGTTGATCTGCGTTTAGATGTCAGACATTATCGACTTAAGGGGCACCATGTCTAGATGCGCCGCCGCACCTGGAGAAACAATAGATGCCGAATGGCACAATTGAGCCAGAAGCCATGGAAACCTGTCAAGCGAGTGTAAGTTACGCATCCTTAAAGCCGACAGGAGTGAACCTACAGTCCGGGTCGTCAGGGGTTTCTGTCATGAAGGAGTCAGTTCGAAGAAGGAAATGAATGGTGAAGAGACATACGGTTCTGAAGCGGCTCGATGAGCAAGGCAATAACGATGTGGTCTATCGTACTAATCCGATGGACTTTCTCTGCCTCAGCAACCTCACGAGCCCGCATGACAAGCATGCGCGCAAGCCGACTCTGACCACCTGCACCCTGGCGGTCAGCAACGAGCAGAGGATGCTCGGAAAACTTCGCGCCCCATGCGATGACTGTCGCCAATAAGGCCGGATGCAAGGGCTTCTCCGAAGCCGATTTTGGCCCTGGAGAGAGCGCGTATTTGAGCCTCGAACGAAACTGTTCTGGATTGAGCAAAGGGAGCCGCGTATGGCAGATCTGGAAGAAGACCTCGACCAAGTCCAGGGCAAATCTTGTGGGGCATGCAATCAGAATACAGTCAGAGTATCCGCTGCTAACGGAAAGATCGACATACTCGATTCGAAACGCTTCGCTCTCGAGACGTTTGCTCATGTCACCCCATTCATTGTAAGTAGGCGAGCGGCCTCGGTTTGAGGCCGAGAAGGATGCGGGATCACTGAAATCCAATCAGTCAGTCTGACTCTGCCAGGAAGGACTCGGATGCATTTACGTTGGTCCCTCCGGGGAAAAGAGGTACGCTAGCAACTGCGTTGTTGCTGCGTGAGGTGAGGCACGGGAGTTCGGTAGTTGATAGGGCAGTGAAAGGGAGTATTGTGTGCCGTATGGCTTGTTTCCTTGACTTGATGGGGATGAGTCTCCAGGAGGCGGGCTATTTTTAGTATTTGTCAGAAGTGCTGATTCAACGAGACCATGAAGCGAATCAGCTTACGACTTGGATCCTGATGCAACCGAGGAGCCACTACTCGGGAGAGCATGAGCGTTGATGGCGAATGTCTGAACCAAAGCATTACTCGCCTTGCGTTCGTTGAACTCGTTCGTGTTCTCCTATTCGCACCGGCGCCTCTTTTTTTCTCAGACGTCTGTTGCTGGACGTAGTGTCTGCCAATAAGAGTGAGGATGACAGTTGACTCTAATGGAGCCATGCAAGCTTACGTGCAAGGATAATTCTTTGAAATACAGTGCTGTCATAGAATAATACTGAATATTGCCAAAATATATGCAGTGAGAGGTGACAACGACTGACCTGACACTATAATGTGTGAACGACTCAGCTCGACGTAGTAAGCTATGAGTTGAATGGAACACACCTTATCCTGTCCAGGTAGCTGGGTACATCTGACCTTACGAGTCCTTGAGACACAGAATCCAGTTTAATATCCAGCATAGCGGAATGAAAGAGCCTGAAGCTGACCTGCAAGCATCGCAGGCAACGTTCTGGCGGCGGGGCGGAGGAAGAGTCTTTGCAAGCTCGTGAATGTGATTCTGCTGCATAGGCGTGGGTAGACCAGCGACTGTATCGGACAACATTCAAATTAATATTAATTCGTGAAATACATGGCCCGTGAATGTCGGCAGCTCGCAGACGTGCACGGCGACGACAGCGACGATGAGAAAAAGCGAGAGGGGAATGGAACAGACCTTTTGGGGCAGAGGACTTTGGCGCCGGCGTAACAGATGAAGGCTGAGCGGAAGATGAGGTACGAGCCGAGTCCATACTGGCTGCACTTTCGGTACCGGACGGCGGATACCGTGGCTCAGCGCGGTCTTCAGATTTATAACGTCCTCTTTGGCACATGGGAAAATACATTATGTAATCAGGTGTTTTTTTATTTATTTATTTGGCTTTTATTTTCTGCCGGTTTGTTCGCTGTCAACGTTCACAGCGACCGTTTATAGCGACCGACAGCGACTACTCTACACAGAAATATGGTCAAAGTAGTAGAAATTGAGGACGAAAAGGACGAGCAGAACTCGGTCTATGCCACCACGGAGGGGTCAGCATCCACAGACTCGCTCGACTCAGTCCTCTCAGAGCCAGAGCACGAATCGTTTTTCGAGCGCATCGCCGCGCTTAAAGACATCGTACCGCCAACAACAAGATATGCCATCAGTTCGCGCGTATCAAAAACCTTTTCGGTGGTAAAACAGACCGGAAAGCTGGCTGGAAACGTTGTCTGGGTCGTCACCACCTCAGCTCTCCTCGTCGGTCTTCCGCTCGCGCTCATCCTCGAGGACGAGGCCAAAATAGTCGCACAGGAGAAGGAGATGCTTGCTCAGCAGGCCGGTGCGCAGCAGGTGCGTCATGCGTCTCTTCATGCTTCTCAGTAAACTCAGACTTACCATACTCCCGCGCTTAGATGATGGGAGGCTACCCGGGCACCAATCCCAACGAGCAGCAGAAGGGCGTCGTCCCACCAGGTTTCTAATTTACACATCTATGAACCACCGTAATGTCCATGTTGTGTCTTGGCCTGACGTGCTCTCCGTTATGTCGCCAGACGGAATGAGCAACGGGATCTTTCTCGCCGACTGCGACACACCCCTATCGATCCATCTTCCCCACGATTGTATCTTATGTAGCCACAAATCTCATCTCTGCACCCGCGATTTGCTCTCCCAGTCCCTGGCGCTCGCACCGCCTAACGTGTCATGTCCGCTGTTTGCCATCTGGGCTCTCACGGCATACGTATGGACCAGCAAAAAAAGTGATTACTGCGCAGTCGATACCCATCTGGTCCAAGGAATCGAGTCGTACCACTCTCCTCTCTTGTCTATAAATTCGCAGCAAATTAGCTCTCCATTGCATTGGCGACTATCAGCCGCTTCTTTCAGGGACAGTTCTCAGGTCTATCGTGAGAGAAGGCCATGAATGTTAGTCATTAATTGAATCTTTTTATAGCTACCTTCTCCACCGTTAGACGCACTTGCGTGGACCGGAAGGCTGGCTGTATCCGAATAACGATACGGTGATT
Source organism: Sanghuangporus sanghuang (assembly GCA_009806525.1). Lineage (NCBI taxonomy): Eukaryota > Fungi > Basidiomycota > Agaricomycetes > Hymenochaetales > Hymenochaetaceae > Sanghuangporus > Sanghuangporus sanghuang. The sequence continues at coordinate 264,646 of VVIT01000017.1, read as the reverse complement.
TGGTGTCGTGCCTGAGAAGAAACGGCTGTTAAACGTTGGGATATCCGTATACTTCCGAAGTTCTGCGCTGACTTGCGGGAAAGTTGCCAATAACAAAATGTTTTCAACACTCGAAAACTGTGGCAATACCACCAATGGTTCAATCAGCATTCATCGCCAAAATGCCGCACAATGACTGGATTGGACACTGGAGTCTTTCTCGACTCTCCGACTCTTCTCGTCATACTTGCGCAGCACATACTATTGCCTGCGATTCTCTGGGCACGGTAAATCAAAGTCCTATTCTAAGAAGGTTGCGGTCTCAAGGAGGTAGCTCCATGGGTCAAGCACAGCAAGATCGCCTCTGCAACACCATGAAGATGCTCAGAACAGAATCTATCGGACTAAAGTCCGCAAGAATCTAGCCACAGAGCAATTTAAGTCCCAAAAGATGCTTGACGGAAGGGTTTGCGTACCCGTCGGCATAGCATCTCTTACGAAGTCACTGTGGCTTCCCTGTTCTCTCGCAATCTGGATCATTTCTAAATGTCTGGGCGCAGTAAAATTTAAACCTATTCTGCTTGGAAGTCAATTTGTCCATGCATATCTGGCATGCGGGTCTGTCGAATACAGCAGGATCTTTCTCAGGCTTGTGCATGTCAAATCTCGGTAATATATTCATGAAGTCGGCTGACTGAAAGGCTCAAAGAGCGCGCTGCCAGGAGTCACGTATGTCACTCGAAGTGTACTGCGCGAGACCTCGGGACAAATATTGCAATCCGACAAACACTAGTTGTAAAGATAAGAATGCTGGCTATGTTCATTCTGGCGAAGCACGCTGATTATACATTACATTACACCAAAAGTTTCAGCCTTCCGTCCAAAAGCCGCCATACCACTGCCCACCTGGTCATCCGTACTGACGTGGCAGTGACTGAGGACTTAAAGCGATGCTACGTTTTGACCGGTATGCCCGAGCAGTGGAATCACCTTGTTGCCACTCAATCAACAGGGCAACAGAGGGGAGGCCCTGCCTCCTTGAGATCTCCATGGATCTGCGTGTGTGGTGACCAGGGACGCGTCTTGCCCGTCAAGCGCGCTCGTCTCTCTCCATTCGAGAACTTGTTCGAGCATGCCGTAACGCGTTCCGGCACGGCCACACGGCAGGACCTGTGTAGTTATGTCAAACTCGTCCCGTGTGTTTACGTTGACGAGAATGGGATGCGGTGCCGTCAAGTCACTCCCAAAGACGGTTCGCCATCATTCTCCCTATCCGCTTCGATCGTCCAATCAAGGTACGCTCTATTTACGGAAGAGGCATTTTTTTTCAATAAATAGTCAGCTTCCGATTCCAGCTTCGCGCTGAAAGTGGCTTACCTTGCATACCTTAAATCCTCCTCTTCGTACGGATCCACCACGTTCATGGCTTCATTATGCGCAGCCTCGATCAGGAGACCCTGAAGAGTCGCCTGCAACAATAATCATCAATCAGCCAACCCGACTACCTCAAAAAATACAAAAAATTTGACTTACAGTTGCAAACAAGACCCGGTTCTTCGCCATCCCGACTTTCAGCGCTTGTCCTATTCGTCCATCAGGTCATCAGGTCGTCAAGGAAAAAAAATTCCCAAAAGAGCGAGCTTACTCACCAGTTAGTGTATCTTCCCCAGCATCGGCAATTGCAGGTCCAAACAACTCGATTTCCGCATCCTCCGCCACCTCTATTGCAAGCTTCATTTTATCAAAGACTTCGTACGGAACCGATGCAAGGCTGATGTTCTCAAAAGGGCCTTTGAGAGTCGAGAGTATACTCTCAGTCAACCACCAGAGTAAAAGAAAGTTTTTGTACCCAAATACGTACGAACGAAAATCTCAGTAGCTTCCTCGTCAGCGGACCCGCCTTGTCCATCGGAGATCTGATATATGTATTCAAAGACAAGAAAAAAGGTGAATTTGGCCGTTCATCCAGGACACGAAAACAACGATGAAGTATGTACCTGAAATTCCGAATAGCTAATATCATCTTTCAGTTAGAAAGACTTTCCTCAGCATAAAAGTATATTGCTGACCTTTTCATGAAAGGGAATCGTTCGGGATCATCGAACGCATAGAAAGCGCGTGAATGAACACTTTGCAAAGTAGTCGGGACCGACTGTACCAACGCAAGGAACAGTGATAATAACGAAAGTAGGGCGAGCGATAAGGACCGAACGAGGTTCATAACGCGGAAAACGAGAACGAGAACAAAGAAACGATAGTGTGCTTATTTTGGTGGCCAGCACATAAGCCGACGTCCACAAGCCCTGCAGGGTCCAGGGGAATAAAAGCAGGGAGACGATCTAATCGAGGGTATGTCTCAGTCAATAAGTGAAGATGTGCGCGGTAATATATGAGCTGCGAAAATTCAGAGGCGTCCCAGGCATCCCACGATGTGCGATCGGTGAAATGAAATGAATGGAGAGGATCTCCTCCCCTTGATTCCTCTCTGGACGACGAACGACGAACACGGGAACACGGGGCCAGCTCCACACCAACAGTTTTCGGTCTCTGTTCTTTTTTGCTTTTGGTTTTTTTTCGGTGGGAGTGCTTCGAGAAGATGATACAACGGCAAACGGCAAGTAGACGATATCGGGAAGGAGCTGTCGAGATGGCTGATGATGTTGATGATGCTGTCGACGAAATCTTTTTTTTTTCTTTTCTTTCGTAGTTACCTCGAAAGTGGGCACACAGACAGCTCGGCGCCCTGACCCTATTAGCGACAGCACGCTGACGGACCACGATCTTGAGCACTTGTATCGTCCTTCGACAGATAAGTAAATCGTACGAAAAGGGACATAGACGAAACGTTGTCTGCCAAATATGGATCAATCCGGCGCGCCTGATGATGCTGCGGTTTGCTGCGGAGAACAATAACAAACCAGACCAGTGAAATCAAACCTACTGCAGAATCCGGTATAGAAGGAGAGGAAGAGTGAGAACAACGTCCCCTTAATCTCTGGAGGTTCTATTATTAACAGTAGACCGAGTCGGATTCGAACCTAATCCCTCGAGTCTGTCCTATCAAAGCAGATAGAAAGCAAGGAGAAGTACCGCTAAGCACCCTCGGTCAGTTCGGCTCGCGATAACTGCCTCCACAACTACCCGCCATCGTGCAATGGAAAAAAGAATGAATGAATGAATGAATGAATGAAATAAACGAGAACGATATCGGAGGATGTATAAAGTAACATTCGATCAAATGATAGTCAGTTGACGACCGTCGTAATCGCCCGTTTTTGTTCCACCGAAGGGTTTGTTCTACCCATAGCAACAACACCGCTTCGTCCTTGTCCGAGAGAGAACTCACTGTATCACTAAAGTTAAATTTAGCTTGATCATTTAACGAGTATATTTATATGTGTGATGGTTAGGCGGAGGCTCATTATTAGGGGATATGATCGTGAACAGATGGTGTGTACGGCAAAACAAAGCAACAGGCCTAGGGAGACTGCGGAGAAGAGAGTGAAACATCCATTAATCCGACAATCGATACGAGACGGACATCTACTCTACTCTGTTCAGATGCTCCATCCAGATTGAAAAGATTGCAGAGATTGCAATCGTTTGGATATTTATGGTCGTGAACTGAGAGAGAGCACCATCGGTGTTCGGCTGAGGGCGAAGGGTCAGATATCCGAAATCCGACGAGACGCGGCAAATTTAGCTTCGAGAGGGATATTTATAGATGTGATGATGGTCAGGAGGAAGCTAATATTATTACAGCGGGTATTATGCGTCATGGATAGTGATAGTGATAATGGTCGTGAACAGATCCCGTGTATACGTAAGCAGAAGAGCAACGAGCAAAGCGAGAGAAGAAGCGAAATATCCCATCCGGAATCCAACAGAAAAGTCAAATACGAGAAACGATGTATGGCGGCAAACAAAACTACTCTCCTCTGCTCGAGGGGTAGAAATCATCCCCTTTGTGTTGAACTTCAATGTCATGAATAATCAACGTAAAGATAAGAAGTGCAACTCACCGCATAAACAAATAAACACACCTACGTACGAGCCCGACTGCCCGAGTCCAACCAGGAAGAAGACTATACAATTTGGCAAAAGTCCGAGTCTGACGTCAATCGCGCTGACCATCCACCCCAGCAGCAGCAGCAGCAGCAGCATTCGACGCATGACCATGCCCATAATGTTGTAACGCCCCCATGCACCTTCCAAAAGCTCCCCCAACCTCCCTCTCCTCCTCCTCCTTCCCCCTCTTCCTCAGCCTCTCCTTCGCCTTCTCCACCACTTCATTCCCACCATCAAGATGATGCCGCCCGTCCATGTTGGCCGCAGCCCCGCGCAGGACCTCAACCTGCACGTCCTCCCCTGGCACGCCCGACTTGCGCTCGATCACGACGTCTTGCCCTTCGATCCACTCTGACATTTCTTCCTCTTCTTCTTCCTTCCTTGCTTCTCGCTCGATCGAAGGTTCTTTAGCCTGGACGGGATGGTCTTCTCCGTGCTCCGACCGCGCTGCGCTGCGCTCAGACAACACACTGGAGTTCGACTTCGATCGGTGCAGCTTCGGCGGTGAGAAATGCATGTCGTCTGCGTAGGGAGATAGAGCAAGCAAGGTACTACAACTGCAAGTGGTGCTGAAATATGAGGCTCCGAGGCTGTGTACTTTGAAACTTATATATGGTTCCATGTAAGTATATACAACCCGACTCAATTACATCATCCATTCCTGATGATCTCCGTTAAAGTCGTGAAGGTTCACATTATGTTCCGTATCCGATTCTATATATGTCTACGGGACACGAGGCACTAGACCAGATGGAAATGTTCCTACGTACGGTTCCTACGTACGAATGAACGTTTCTTCCATTTATCATAACAAGAGGCAATATCCCATTCGCGAAAGGAAACCGAGGACCTCTACTCGGCTTTACCTTTCGTGGGCGTATCCACTTCAACACCCGAGTCGCTAATCGTACCACCCTCAGGCATAAGGGGGCGAGACGCCGCGAGGCCCTGCGCATTCTTGTAGAACACAATATTGCCCTCATCCTCAACAAACTGCGGAAAAACTCTTTGATTAGCAAAAGAGACGATGGAGCATCTGGCTTGGGATATCAAACTGACCCTGCATTGCTTGTATACACGGTAGACCTCAGACCATCCGCCAGGTCGGCCCTGGAGCTTAATGCCTGCCCTTGCAAGACGCTCGCGCAAAGCATATGTTGCCTCCCATGCATTGTAGTGCGGAATCTTACTCGACACATGATGCAGAACGTGCGTCTCTGAAATCCCGTGCGTCGCAACAGCACCGAGCCAAGCACCGATAGGTCCAAGGTCACCGAGCAGGTTACGGTCAAGCGTAGCCAGTGCACCGCGTGGGAACGTGAACGCCGGCGCGCGGTAGTGGGGCAGAATCGGGTCGGTGTGCTGCAGGAAGGTGATGAGGACAAGCCAATGGTTCACCCAGAGGTACGGCACGAAGTAGAATCGGAACATCTCGCTGAAGCTGCGCGTGTGCGACCACCATATGAGTGCACCGAGCCAGATGAAGATGCCAACATCGGAAATAATGATCTGGCGGAATTCATGCGGCTTGAAGAGCGGCACACCGGGAAAGAAGTCTACCCATAAGTGTCAGGTAAATCATGCGCTCTAGACCGTGAAAATGGCAATTAACTTACGGTTGGTGAATTTAGGATACCTCTTCTGGCCTGAGGCGTTGGTCGAGATATACAAGGGCCAGCCAAAGAGCTACGAGATAAAGTTAGCTCATGTCATATACTGTTGAGATCTAGAGCCTCGTCAACCTACCAATTGCAATGCTGCGTTCCAAGAGGCGACAAGAGGCGAGTCGCCCAGAGCTTCCATCAACTCGCGTTTGACCTCATCCGTCACACTCGAACCGAACAGATCCTCCTTCGCCGGGTCTAGAGGGGGCAAACCGAGCTGGGAGCGTGTCTTGGGGACAAAGACCTGGTCCTGAGTCATGTGACCTGTGGATGCATGATGCTTCCCGTGCGTAATTCTCCACGAGTGGTATGGAACTCCCAGCCTGAATTAGAATGGCCCCATAATTAGCAAGGTTTAATCATGCGCATCACTTCTAGAAGCGAGGAATGACTGATCCCGGGACAAGTAGAGTCCCCGGTCATGACAGGAGCTTGTGTATCTCCTGCTAGAGGCGCAGACTCTTGGGGGGGGGGAATGAACACATTCATTGAGGTACTTACGCGGAGTGAAGGATCCAGCCAACGATGTTGTTCACCATCTTGCTCTCCGAGAACGCCTGATGCCCGCACTCGTGAGCGACGACCCACAAGCCCGTCATGGATAAACCGGCGAAGAACGTGTAGAACGCCCAGAGCGTGAATCGTGCGAAGCTGTACAGCCAAGGATGCGGCAGGCTGATGAAGTCGGGCGAGACACGCGCATCTAGATACGTGTAGACCGTGTACGTGGTGGCGATAAGGATGATGTCCATCACACTGTGCCGTTCGTCGAGTTAGTATGAGCCTTTCACGAATGAAGACGATGACGATGACGAACATGTACAGCGATGAATGCAGAGCCGAGCGCTTGAAGCAGTGTGACCTGTCATTCGAATGGAGTCAGGAAAAAAAAATCGCGTAGAAGTGGTTTTTTTGCAGTGTAACACTGACGGGATAGCGGACAGCAAGTCTTTGACAGGCAGGTCAGGGATAATGACCGACTGCTGGTCAACGACGGTCGTAATACCATTTTCATGTTTTGTTTTCATCCTTGTCGTTCGCGTCGATGTGCGCTCGCAAACCACGTCCTTGTCGTAAATAAAGAAAAGGAGGAGGATGGATAGGAGTGAGATGGAAGGAAGCGAGGAAGAAAGAAGGATCTGAAATCAGATGGGTGGGGTTGGAGCTGATCAGGGTTAGGCTTGAAAACAAATAAAAAGAAAAAGCCGTCCGAACGTGTAGATCTCTGTGTGTGACCTGTCAGAACTCTCCAATTTTCAGTATCTTTTTCCTTCCCCGCCCAAATTAAAGCTTCGTTTTTTTAATTTTCCTCAAAATTATTTATTAGAGATGGCGTGACCGTGGGCGAGTTGGGGCAAATTTATTACGGAGCGTCATTATGTACGTACGTACGCGAAACGCGTTGGGTTTTCTTGTGTCCTTGTTTCTTTCCGCATCTCTCCGCATCCTTCGAGCGATGCGAATTCAATTATCGTCGAACGACGTGTTTTTCTCGCCATTTTTTTTCCTATTGTGGTCTGACTCGGAGTCGGGATAAAGAAAGAAAAAGGAAGGGATCTACTACAGCGATCGGAACCAATTACTTCAAGGATAATTTACATCACATGACTCCACAGGTGTGCTTCCGGCATGTGCAGCAGAGACAGCAAAATTAATTCAATTTCATAAGCGGCAGCGAGAGCATACTCTGTCCGTATCTTCCGTCCTGAACTGTCATGAGTATCTTACTAGTTCTGAGCCTTCGTAGTTGCTTTTGTCAATCTTTATTCAATCAAGCCATTTACTAGCAGGTTCGTTCTTCAACGTTCGCTGAGGTAGCAAGTTTTTGCGCCCGTCAGCCGCCAAGATCAGTCCAAAATGCATAAACGAAATGCTTCGTAAAACAGAGAAGAATTCGGGATCCGACGCTTTCGACATTGCTATATCCCACCTTGCTTTGGCGAACGAGAACGAGAAACGTCGATCTAGTCGTCAGACTAGACTTCTCTTATCAAACAACCTTTAATGTTTTTCGATCGATATTTAGCGAACGATTCACACCAGTTCATGATCCGTCAATCACTCAAGCTATTTCAATCCGTTGAAGATGGGTGAGGCGGGATATGAATTCGATATTTATATCCCTTTATTTCCGCTTCTGATTGAGATTCCAGCTGCTGTCGTCCTTCCTTGTTCGTTCTGCCAGATGAATTCTTTGTTTCTACCGCGCTATGCTTTGAACATGAACACAGTGGATAATTGACATACTGCATCACTGGATTACGACCATTCGACGAAGTCTACCGGCGACAGTTAAGCTGCATCTCCTACAGATAATCCTTCTCCTAATTCCCACACGCGGTGTGCTCAAGAGCAGGCAGGGCCGTCCACACGCAGGTCCTGCTCAGATCAATCCGGGTCACCCCGAACCGTCTTGAACTGGTCCCGCGGCTTCAAACCGCCGCCTTTGCGCCTGAGCGTGCGTTAACCGACGAGAAGTATGCTAAGTTAACTTCGCCGCGAACGATAGTCGATGGGTAGTCTGTATAAAGTGAATTGCCACCCATTCGGCGCGCCGCATTACTAGTGCGCGCAGTTACATCTCCCACGAATGATCCTTCATCCGGCTCCTACACGCAGTGTGCCCAATGGCAAACAAGGCCTTCCACATGCAGGTCCTGCTCGGATCAATTCAGGTTGCCCTGGACCGTCTCAAGTCGGTCCCGCGGCTTCAAACCACTGCCTTCTGCACCCAGTCCTAATCACCAATTGCCAACCTAATTCGTAAAGCAAAAGGTGTCTTGAGTTGATGAGGTAAACTGCGCCGTGAGCGAACGTCGTGTCACTTGAGTTGTCGTCTCGCAATATCCGACGAGTAAAATGTAGAATTGGCTCGATCCTGTAAGGAGTTAGAAAGGCGATTAAGTCACAGGGGTCTGGAAGTTCATGTGGCATTCAATACTGGACGTGATCGATAAAGACGCACCTGTCACACGTTCTCAATCGATTGAAACCTGGTTACAGTATGGCTATCGACGGGCAGGTGTTGAGCAAGAACCGACTGCCAATACCGATGCTCTCAGTCTTTCGATTACCCCGCCACTCGCTGTCCGGATGATCATTCTGCAGCCTGCAACCCGTCGGTGACATTCATGGCTATAGCAGACGTCGATCCGGTCAGGGTGGCAAGAACCGTCTTCTTTCCTCCATTGCCCTTGAGGCCTGGCCGACGAACGAACGCGGTTGGCATTTCGGAACGCCCATCGGCCTTTCCATCCCCCAGCACACCAAGGCTCGATGACAGTCTGACCCAATGAGCCCGTCGGCTACCCAGTTCCCTTTAAAACTGAGCGGTGCAGGCGTGTCAATCTACCTGGCGGGGAGGACGAGCCGTGCACTGACCCGATGCACCGACCGCGACTCGCGACTTACATCTGTGTGCGACGCACAACTGAAGCGCATAGGTCGGAGGGTGGTGGTACGGCGGCATAACCGGCCACACGCTGACCAGTGTCTTGACCTGGCGCAGCGTCTTCTTCTTGCGGATTAGCGTGGTTGATGATCGCAAAAGCGACTGACGCTGAGCGTCGGATGGCTCTAGCAGCACAGGCATAAGGGCGATTATGAAAGACCCGCGAAATGGACGTACTCGGACACGTGATGCCGTTGGCACCACGAATATATGGATTCAAGCCACGGAAGAAATGAAGATAGATCGATGTCCACGAGAAGTTAATGGACAGGCATGGCGACGAGGAACTGAAAGGCCTATCGTCACTACAGTCAATGACAAGAGGCAGATGACTCGCCGCTGAGCGGGATGATCATGGATGTGAGGAAAGATCGATGTGGATCAAGTGCGAGAGAGGACAAGACTTTATACCAGTTATCGCGTGGCTAGCAAGTGGCAGTGCCAGATGCCATAAAAGGCTGAGTGGCTAGACGCCGCTAAACTACATTTGGGAACTTGACTCAGACAATAGCGGTAGCCTCCTATTGTCGTAGGCTGACGCGTTGCTGCAGGTTGTTTACGCCCGACAGCGTATCTATCTCGATGAATATATATTACTCTCTTGATATTACGGTCCATAAGCCTCTTCATGAGCAAATCAGCCAAAACGCTTCTACAGAGAGGCGACAGCGAGCACTGATTAGCGGAATTCTGCAGATTCATTGGGCATTTGGAGCATGAACCGTGTACAGCAGATGATACTGTGATGGGGATGGCAACCGAGAGACTACTTGATTTGAAGAGCCAAATCGTAGATTGGAGAGGCTGATGGAAACTAATTCAATCTCCCGATCTGACGTCTAGACCGCGGCGCAAAACATTTGAAGCCTCGACGGATCCTCGTCCTCCGTCGAAGCATCGGACACAACGGACACACGGAAGATCTTCAGAAGTACTATCAGATAAGATGCAGGTCCCACCAAGGGTGCCATGAGGAAACCGTGCGGCCACCTCCTTCCGGTCGCATGGTGATCCTATCCTCTCGCTCGTTTCATCTTGCCGTGCTGCAAAATTACTTTCTCCTTTGCATCCTTCTGCCGAGCATAGAATTACGATTCTTCACGATATGCCTCCTGCGACTCCCGATGCAAATGAGGCGAGAAGGAGATGAAAGGACCGGTGGTCACCGACGTGAGAGGCGAGTGATGTGGCGGCGGCAGGGAACAAAGAGACAAAGAAAAAGTGAGGGCTGGCTGACTTTTATTACCAGGTAAATTCAGCCCGGATCGCAGAGTGGATATCGAGATAGTGAGTAAGATGAACGAAACGGAATGCACGGACGACCAGACGACCAGACGTCATGTCATGACATGGACGAGAGATGAATCTGTCGGTTCCTGTCGGTCCTCGGAAATCGGCCATTTCCATAAGTAGCATAGCCCATTCCGACTCTTAGCGCACCGCATACATTCACCCTGTGAACTCATGACCATCCCCGTCGTCCCTTGGCTCGCACTTTCATCATCTCTTTTTATTCGCTAGTTTATTCCTCTTTTACCGCATTGTAAACACAACATTCCTGAGTTATTTCAATAATTATACATGTATATGTATTTTGAAGAGACGAAGATGCGAGATGAGAGCGGTATTTGAGTCGGATGCAGACGGACATCGGATCGGTGAAACGGAGCAGTCCGTGTCATTTCACCTATATAAGCCCTTTCGTCCTCAATTCATCTCAGCATCAGCTACTCAGACTTGAACTACTACATCTACAGCGACAACATCAACAACAATGTCGATCTCATTGTCTCCCTCTCAGCAGGAGATATCCCGCCTCAAGCAGGAGGTGTCCACCCTCCAGCAGGAGGCTCATGGAAGGGACTTTGGCGAGCCTATATACGTCGGCAACTACTTACTCGCCAGGCTCGAGCAGCTCGGTGTCACCGTACGTCCATGTGCCCTAGCGACGACGACGAAAAGCTGATATCTTGTGTAAATAGCATATGTTTGGTGTACCCGGAGACTTCAACCTCGGTGAGTTGTATGCTTCTTTGTCACTCTGTCTGATGATGATGGGACTGATAACGGTTGGTTGTTGATAGGCTTCCTTGTATGCTTGCGTCATACTAGTCTATAAATAACCATTACTGATGATTATTGATCAAAAGGACCTTGTCGAGGACGATCCAAAAATGGAATGGGTCGGCAACTGGTCAGTGCTTCGTCATCAATGCGCATACATCATCATCTAACCATACATACAGCAATGAGCTCAATGCCTCGTACGCCGCCGACGGTTATGCTCGCGTAAAATGGCAGAGCGTCGGTGTCCTCCTTACCACGTATGTTGACTACACACCTCATTTCGTACCTCTCTATCTGACTGTAGTGCGATAGGTTTGGCTGTCGGAGAACTGAGTGCCACCAACGGTCTCGCAGGAGGTGAGTCTCACGTTCACTCACTCTACCATCACATTCTGATCAGACTTGCACTTCAGCATTCTCCGAACATGTCCCAGTCGTACACGTCGTCGGTGTGCCGAGCACGACGCAAATGAAGACCAAGCCGATGCTTCATCACACACTCGGTGATGGCAGGTTCGATGCATACGAAAAGGCTGCTGCGCAGTTCACGATCGCTCAAGCACACCCGATGACCAAGGAGACCATCGCAGCCGAGATCGACCGCGTCCTCACCGTGTGCATTACCACAGCACGTCCCGTATATCTCACTTTACCCACCGATCTCGTGTATGCGAAGATCCCGTCCGGAAGGCTATTGACGCCTCTTCAGTCTATTCCACCGCAGAATAACCCGGATGAGGAAGCTTTCATTCTGGACGAGATCGTGAATTTAATCTATGAAGCTAAAGGTCAAGTCGTAATCCTCGTTGATGCCTGCGCAGTGAGGCATCACGTCATCGAGGAGACGCGTGAACTTGTAAAAAGGACTGGGTTCCCTGTGTACTCCGCGCCTATGGGTAAAGGTGCGATGCTTGAGCGCGATGAGCGCTTCGGAGGGATATATGTTGGATCTCTCACTCGCGAGGATATCAAGGAGAAAGTCGAGAATGCGAAGCTTATCATTTCGATTGGATCACTGAAGAGCGACTTCAATACCGGCAACTTCACATATAGTATCCCCACTGCGCGTACCGTCGAGGTGAGTACTAATGCTTATAATGTTCGCTCTGTACACCGTCTTGACCATCGCATGTAGCTTCACTCCGACCACACCAAAGTCCGCTATGGCTACTATCCGAACATTGTTATGAAGCATCTCCTACCAAAACTCACCGCACGTCTGGAGCCCTTGGCGCCCAAAGCCTCACAGCTGCCCGTCGCCACCTTCGAACCGATCACGCCTCCCGATGAGCCCTCCCCGATCATCACACACGACTGGCTCTGGCCGCGCATCGGCAAGTTCCTCCGCCCCAAGGATGTCGTCGTAGCCGAGACGGGTACATCGAGCTTTGGTATCTTGGACGTACCCCTACCCGAGGACGCGATTTGCGTGAGTCAGATCCTGTGGGGATCGATTGGGTATACGGTCGGAAGTACGCTTGGCGCGGCACTTGCTGCCCGCGAGACGAAGATGAACCGCACGATCCTGTTCGTTGGTGATGGGAGCTTGTGAGTCGTCGACTCTTCCTCTTGCTGTCGCAATTGAACTTGATTATGGTCTATAGGCAATTAACGGTCCAAGAGATTTCTGTGATGATCAAAACGGGCGTGACGCCCATCCTTTTCGTCCTTAATAACTCAGGATACACGATCGAGCGTCACTTGCACGGCTGGGAACGGTACGTCTCTCCTCCTCTCCCTCTCTGTAACGCCCTCATTAATCCTAACAAAAATCTCGCAGAAAATACAATGATATCTCTAACTGGAAATGGACGGAGCTCTTCTCCGTCTTCCAAGGAAGTACCTCCAAGCCGAAGGGTAAATCCTACACTGTGTACACCAAGACGGACCTGGACGAGCTGTTGAGCAACGAGGAGTTCGCGAGCGCGAAGGAGATCCAGCTCGTGGAGATAATTATGGACAAGTTCGACGCGCCGAGGGCGCTGAGGCGCCAGGCGGAGCTGAGTGGGAAGATGAATAGGTATGTCCCGCTCAGCCCGACGCAGTGAACGGGTGTCCGGTTTGAAGAAAAGCGGGGGGAGGGATATAGACACGATAGACGATAGAGCCCTCCTTTTTCCGCTTCCCCGTTGGCACCTTCAGACTCGAAGTCACTCATGCGAGGGACATGCACCAATGCAGTTAAAAGAAAGAAAAAGATTGAACTTGTACCATTATCCCCTGACGTGTCTTGTTTCATTTGCAGTATATCTAGTGGTTTAGATTCCCTCGCTCAAGTATTTAGAGATCCCAGATTGAATGACCGATGAAAAAATGATCTTACGAAAAAAAAAATCCGTTTCACTTGCTTACAAGTCCAACATCCCCTGTTACTGAAGAAATATGGACGTCGATGTTCCGTCTGAAATTCGAAGCAAGTCAGCGGAGTTGTTCGTTGATTCATAGCAGTACGAACAGAAGGCTGAGGAAGCGCGAGGAAAATTAAATGCGATGGATACATAGTGGACGCAAACCTGTCTTTTTCAGGCCGTTCGGTTGTCGCATAACACAACAAAGCTGGAGTTTATCACCAACGCTTTCCCGTCATCTTATCAATATATCTCAGTACAGCTATAAACAAAACCAAGCCACTCCACTTCCCAAGCACCCTCGCTTAAAGCCGCACACTTTTAACGACCTTCGAAATCCCGGACAACTCGCCGCCGTACTTCGCAGGGTCGCCAATCCCGCCTTTGTACACGGCCTTCTGCGACGCGAGCTTCTTCTTCGCCTTTTCGAATTTCTGGCGCTTCTTGACGCGCGGATTGCGCACGGACTTGGAGCGCTTTGGTGTGAGGCCCTTGTTGGATAGGATGGCGCGCGAGGCGGCGCGTTGGCCGCCTTGTTGTTGTTGTTGTTCTTGAGCGTCGTCTGGGATTTCGGCGCTAAGGAATAAGGCAAGTAAGAGGAGTGAAGGGAGCATGAGGTAGAGAGAGGCAGGGAACGTACCGGTTGGCTGCTTTCGTCGCGTCGTATTGCGCTTTCTTCTCCGCCTGCTTCGCCTTCTTCTGTCTCTTGACGAGGGAGTAATAACCGTCGTCCTCGTCATCACCAGATTCCACACCACTTCCGCTCCCCTCCGCATCATCGTTAGTCTCGTCTCTCCCGCGTTTTTGTAATTGCTGCTCGTGTACTCCTTCCGGTTCCAGCATCGTCCAAGTCCTCGCCTCCCTCGCCGAGCTTAGCAGCACGCGCAAGTTTCTTCTTCTCTTTTTCCTTGTTTCGTTCTCGATAGGGGACATCGTCGTCCCCGCCGAGAGCGGTACGCGCGCCCTTCCGACGAGCACTGGCGCTTTCGATCTTTGCAGTGTGGAACTGCAGAGCCTTGCGTCGGACCTTTTTATCTTCCAAATCTGCGTCATCCAGGGAAGTTGCTTCGCCGAATCCAAAAGACCTGGCTGAATCACCGTTCTTCCTGGATTCACCTGGTGTTGCGCCCTTTGACGGTAAAGAGGGTTCCTCCACGTCGAATGTGACCTTTGGTTTCGTTACAGCGGTACCATTCAAACCCTTTCGCTTTTTCTTTGGAGGCTCTTGAGGCTTTTCGTCTACCTTCGAAGGGTTCACCCTGAGCTTCACTTTCGGTAGCTTCTTACCAGTAGGAGGAGGCTTCGGAGAATATGCCTGTGCAAGGAGGTCCTCTAGTTCCCCTGCCTCGAGCCCAAGCTTCTTTGAAGCCGACCACGTATCGAGTCGATCAGATTCGTCATCGTCGTCTAATTCACTTTCGTCTGAGCCGAAACTGTCTTCGGAGTCGAGATCGCTTGCGTCTTCAGAATCAGACATGACGAAATCTAGCTCTTCGAAGGTGATGAGACTTTGTTTGAGCGTGAGGAGTCGCTTGAGGATGGGATGTTGTCGGAGAAGCTCTGTACGAGCGGCATATTTCTCCGATGCTCGTAGATGGAGGTAGAAGGTGAGTAGTGAGGCGTATGTCAGCAATGTCTCTGGGATACCGGGTTAGACTATATTAGACAAACGATATTCAAGTTATTTGCGACGCTTTGCTCACGGTGGTGCAGATGGACGAGACCTAGAGCTTTGTTCTCCTTATTATCTGGCATTCTGTGGCTCAATAGGTCAGACAGTAGTCATTAACGCAAGCACATATGGGAACATACTCAGAAAGCTTCTTCTCTGTTTTGATGACAGACCTTGCAATATCCTCCCATTCGAATGCAAGAGCCAGCGTCTCTGGATTAGTTCTCTGCAAGTGTCGAAGAATAGAAACCTTGTCTGCTCCGACGGTAGTAGCAGGTACAGATTTTTCAGGTTTCCAGAAGTCACTACAATGGAAGTAAGCTTCTGGGGTAAGGCGAGGATAAAATATGAGCTCAGCGGGCGTACTCGACAGGCTTCAGGTCCACTGAACTAGCATTTTGTAACGCCTCGCTATATCCAAAATCCTCTTCCCTCATGGGAGCCCGAAGCTTCGCTTGTAGCCTACGAGCTTCTTGCTCCTCCATCTCGCGCGCCTCCTCGTCGTCCGAATCGATTTGCGCAGCATTTGACGAATAATATGCAGATTTCTTTGTCCCCCATGATTCTTCCTCCTCTTCCTCCTCGTCGGATTGCTCTTCGGAGCTCTCTGCAGATTTACTAAGCTTTTTCCCTTCTCTATTCTTCTTGCTCTCTTTCAATTTGGACTTGTTCGGTGGTTCGGGTTCTCCAGTCTCTTCTGCTTCATCATCATCCTCGTCCTCGTCCTCTTCTACTTCGCTTTCTTCCTCTGAAGATTCATCCAAACCTTTCAAGGCAAATACCTCGTCCTCGTCATAATCGCTGTCTTGGGCCGCCCCTTCTCCTTCCAGAAGGATCTTGTCGCGCTGTTCATGAACTGGAGAACATTAAGCTCTACACACTGAATATATAAAAGTCGAGCGTACACTGGTCGACTTCGTCAAGCGGAATATCGTCTCGAGTATTCCATTTCTGTATGGATCTGCCCTTCTTTCCTTTGCTTTTCAATGTGTTGCTTCTAGATGGACGTCGGCGCGGCATTATACTGGATTTCGAAAGGAAGCGGTAACAGACGGAAAATGCGACGAGCAAAACTTGTGGTGCAGTCGTCACGTGATGTTCATTATCAGGATTTTCCCAATCGGACCGTTTATAGGCCGTTTCACCGAACAAACAAATTTAGCACGTGTTCGATCGACACTTTCCGTGCGTCGCTGTTAGCAAAGTTTATGAAGATCAGGACTCATGACTCTTCGCTGAGTGTCATCACGAACTGAATGTTGGATTTGTACCGTTGATCTTACAGCCGACGGTCCGGTCTGAACAGATTTCTTACTTCCATTTGCTCCCGCATCCTTCTCTCGGTATTTCATGGAACTTATGGATAAGTCACAAGGTCTAGATGATGTCTGTCGCATATGTGGGAGCCATATGCACCATCGCTTCGAACGCTGCAGAAATGAACATATAATCAGTCGGAAAAACCGCTCTGAGTCGAGCTGGTCCTTCAGCGGTGCGTCTAATACCTCCATTCAGAGCGTCCTGTCCCCACTGAAGCGTGGTGTTTTCAGCCCACGACGCACAGAAAGATTGTCGCATGCGCTCTCAATCAAAGCCACGCTGGCTTTTGTCAGCCATATTGACATTAGCCCTTGTTCTTCTGTCGTGCTTTGCCTCGGCCAGCACTGCCCGATTGAGAGGTCTCCTCCCCTTAGCTCATGAGTCAAGGGAAATTTCAAAGCGCGTCGAATCTCAGCAACTTTTCTCCTCTAATGGATTGACGGACGAAGTGCAATGGGACCAGTATAGCTTGATCGTCAAAGGCCAGAGAATATTTCTTTAGTAAGGGTTACGAGCAATACTCTTGCTCTCAAAGAATTAATCAAGTTCGTCAGTTCTTCGACGACCTCGATTTCAAAAGCTCCGGTGAATTCCACACGTTCCGTCTTCCAGTTCCAGCTCTGTGGCTCGACATATTGCAAAAGATCAAAGCAGCAGGCTTGAACGGCATTAGCGTATACACTCATTGTAAGTTCCTTTGGAGCCTTCCTGTCCATTTCTTTCGTATATATTAAATGACTTTTTAGGGGGTCTGATCAATCCTTCACCGGGTGTCGTTGATTTTGATGGTTTCCGGGCGCTCCAGCCTCTCTTTGATGCCGCGAAAGCCACCGGGATCTGGATTGTGCTGCGTCCTGGTACGAGAGGCTTCTGATCTTCGCGGAAACCTTAACATGTTTTTGAAACACAACCTCTGTTCCGCAGGTCCTTATATAAACGCCGAGACGACAGCAGGTGGCATTGCCCACTGGGTGACGTCTCAGGTCTCAGGCACATTACGGACCAATGCGACTGACTTCCATGACTCCTGGCAAGACTACATTGCCGGAATAATCAACGTCACTATTCCAAATCAAATTACGGAGGGTGGACCGATTATAGGTAGGTCCTTTCTCGGGCTCAATCAAGCCCTAAGCTAATGACTTTTCGTAGCGGTTCAAATTGGTAGATAATTCTGCTTGTCACTGAGAAATTTATTTAATAGACTCTTGGCAGATAACGAGTACAGCCAGAGGCCTGGCAACTCGGAGTATTTCCAGGAGCTCATAGACACATATCGGGCTGCAGGAGTAGTTGTCCCGTTGACATATAACGATCCAGGTCAGGGCAAGAACTTCGTCAATGGCACGGTCTGTAGTCCCTATTCTGTCTGTGAATTGTCTTCTCATCGCACTGCATTGTACAGGGCGCTGTTGATATTTATGGGTAGGTTTTATCACTTTCTATCATCGGGATTGGAACTAAGTTCAGTTAAACAGCCTTGATTCGTACCCTCAGGGATTCGACTGTTCGAACCCCACAACATGGTCTCCAGTAGTCGGAAACTATCACGACTACCATCTAGGTTCGTAGTCTTGGGACAGACTTGGAGATATATTGTCCTTTTTAATTTCCTCTCCAGGCACGAACCCGAGTCAGCCGTTCTACATCCCTGAAGTGCGCATTCTGTGGAGTTGAGTATTGCAAATTCTTATTTTTTTTTGCTTTCCACAGTTCCAAGGAGGTGCATTTGATGCCTGGGGTCCTACTGCCCCGGGATATCCAGCTTGCGGAGTATTGACTGGACCGGATTTCGAAGACGTATTCTATAAGACACTTTGGGCGGCTAATGCGAAACTCATCAACTACTACATGTTATATGGGTATGTAAGTCGGCTCATTCAGATAGTATCTTGTTGATGAGTGTTCTAGGGGGACATCATGGGGAGCGATACCATTCCCTGGAGTCTATAGTAAGTCTATGCTATCATCCAAACTAACTATCTCACGTTGTATATCCAGCCTCATATGACTATGGAAGCTCGCTCACGGAGAACAGGCTCCTAACATCAAAGTTTGATGAATTGAAACGGCAGGCGTTGTTCCTCCGAAGCTCTCCAGACTTTTACAAGACGGACTGGATTGGGAACAGTAGCTCCACCGCAGTACATGTGTCGAATTCTGACGCCTTTGTTGTGCTTTTATTCAATCCTGATACGGGGTCTAATTTCTACATTGCAAGACAGGCAGACTCAACTTCAACGTAAGACATCATCTAAGTCCCACTATATATTTCTTTCTGATAGACGGTTGAAAGCACTGTTACGACTTTCTCATTGACAGTTTCCACGTCAAACGGTACTTTCTCCATTCCGAGGACGTTCTCGTCTATTACTCTTGACGGTAGAGAGTCTAAGGTCATCGTCACGGATTACACATTCGGCAAGTCATCCAAACTCCTTTACTCGACTGCCGCTGTCTTTTTCGCTGGACAAATTGGAAACCGGGACGTACTCTTCCTATATGGCGACTCAAGCCAGCAACACGAGTTTGCAGTTGACCTCAAAGGTTCTTCGAACGTAACCGCGGACAGTCGTATCGCATCGACCGCCGATGCTCCTGGTTTGACTACAATTGGCATTCTCGGGAATGTCACTGGACTCATAACGATCTTCGATTCTGAATCCCAGTTGGTACTGTACGGTGATACTAACACGGCTGGAACCTTCTTTGCACCGGTAATACCTTCACAGGATACTGAAGGAGATACAGCAATATTCAATAACTATTGGCAATTCGGTTCCAATACGTCCGTGCTTGTTGGTGGTCCTTATCTCGTTCGGAATGCTACGATCTCTGGCTCGCAGCTGCAGCTCCGAGGTGATTTGAACGAGAGCGTCCTGCTTACTGTTTTCGCTCCCGAAGAGGTGACATCTGTGACTTGGAATGGTCAGGAAATCGAGCCACTCAATAGCGCCAGCTCTTCGCCAGGTAGCTTTTCGGCACAGCTTTCTATGCATTTGTCAGGCACGGCGATCACTGTCCCGCAACTTACGAACTGGAAATTTGCGGACAGTCTCCCAGAGATTCAAGCAAATTTCTCAGATGACTCAGGGACCATTGCGAATCATACATCGACTAACATTCCGTTTAAGCCCTTCTATGGGGATGGCCGGGTACTTTATGGGTGCGATTATGGATTGTAAGTTTCCTGGTCTTCGTGCGCCGGTGTCGAGCTTAGTTCTGCCGAATAGCTGTGAGAACATCGTGCTTTGGAGAGGCCATTTCAATGCCAGTGGTTCAGAGACATCTGTGAATCTGACCATCAATGGCGGCGAAGGTGAATGTTCAACAGAAAACTGCGTGGATATTCCACTCATCATTTGTAGCGTTCGCCGCAAGCGTATGGCTTAACGACGTTTTCTTGGGCACGGCCTTCGGAAAGTAGGCGCTCATTGTTGTTCCTATGGCTGAGTGTCGCTCAAGCGATTTCTTCATAAGCTCTACGAACAATAGGTTTATCCTCGAAGAGACAGATCAAGTATATACTTTCCCGGAGGGCTCAGTGTTACCGGGGCAGGACAATGTGATAACTATTGTTCAGGTACGTTGTGCTTTTTACCATGAGTCCCCACTCGAATGAGAATTGGTTCTGACGCTCTCATTACAAGGATAACATGGGTTTAAATGAAACTCAAAGTAGATTCTTCACTCTGACTCAGTATACTTCTTATCGCTGATGTTCCTTTGAAGGTACTCAAAATGCGTCCAAGTCTCCTCGCGGAGTTCGTGGATTCAAATTAAACACCGGTAACTTTTCCGAGTGGAAGGTGCAAGGAAAGGTGGGAGGTTATACCGAGTATGTCTTTCGTATCGTTTTTTGCATCGTCTCAGTTTGTTAATGCATGTGCACAGTTTCCTCGATAAAGTGAGGGGAGTATTGAACGAGGGTGGCCTTTTCGGAGAAAGGGAGGGCTGGCATTTACCGGGCTTCGATACGTCCTCTTGGGAGGACAGGGACATCACGGACGCCCTTCCCGGGGGAGCTGCCGGTGTCGGGTTCTTCGTAACGACGTTCAATCTGGACATCCCCGACGGGACGGACGTGCCCATTAGCTTTGTCTTTGACGGAGGGTCGACCGAGACAGTTCAGCCGTACCGAGCGATACTGTTTGTGAATGGCTGGATGATGGGAAAGAGAGTCGCTAATCTCGGGTAAGTGTCTCTTCAACTCTATGTTCTTCTAGTGTACTCAAAATTCCGTTCAAAGACCTCAAACCAAGTTCCCGGTGCATCAGGGAATACTTGATTACCATGGAGAAAAGTTTGTCCGATCCCTTTGGATTCTCTCTTCACTGTAATGTCTCATAACTTCAGTTTTGTAGCACGGTCGCTGTTACTCTCTGGTCATTGCTTCCGAATGCGACTATCACACCGACACTAGGAACTAGGCTGTTGATGGTCTTTTAGAGGGCGGAGTTGGAGGAATCGTCACGAACAATCCCGGATTCTCATCTCGTTCTGTGATTTGAATATTTGGAGCAAGACAGTGCTATCCTTATGTCCCGGACATCTTCTCTTAACAGATTTTAACAGATTTTGATTCCTCGGACTTTGCCACGTGATCACGTCGCGTCATGTAAACTCCGATTTGTGCTCCGCTCCGACCTTCGGATTAAGAAATGCACTGCTTCAGACAAAAGCCAGAAGTCATTTGAGTGAGGGAACTTGCGACTCACCTTATCGGTCATGCAGAGCTCATATACCGGACATCCGACATTATAATTCCGACAATTGACAGCAATGTCGGCGGTTTTATAGGTGCCGTCGAGATAAAGGAACGAGAATACAAAGCGAGAATCCTAAGGACATGACAATTATAGAAAGTCGCAATGATTTAGCAAAGTTCTTTTATCGCAACCGAAATTCAGGATTGTGTCTCACTACTTGTGCATACGGATAGCTTCGTAGTGAGATTAATTCACGAAAAAAAGGGGGTTCAAGCTAAGTAAATAGAATCTGTCTGAGGCTAGGATCGACAGTCCAATTAATTTCAAAAGCATTCGAAGCGTCTGCAAAGGATTAATAACCCCATTTCTTATCTTTACTAATCGGAGCTGAATCCATGTCGCGGGTCTCAACGCATTTCCACAGCCCTTGGTGTGCCAGGAGCTCGAAGGATCCAGAAAGACGAGCCTGCGGAGCACTACATACTTCCATACAGGGAATATTGCCCTGACCGGAGCGGAAGACAGGTGCCCAAGTTTTTGTATTGCTGTCCGCAGAATCTCCGGAAAGTTTCCAGCGTTCAGCAGTGAAGCCATTCGTGTCCCTAAGAACGCCCTGACACCAGCCACCCACGCGAATCAGCACGCCGCAAACGTCCTCGGGAATAATGTCTTTCAGATGCACGCCGATGCCTCGTGCAGCAGCTTCGGAACCATCGCGAAAACGAACAAAGACAGCCGCACACACCGGGTCAACGCGCAGGTCGTGCCACACTTCTTGGTATCTGCGCAGGATGCCGTTCGCATCCTTCATTTCTCCCCGCTCACACGTGTCTCCGTTTGGCATGGGGGAACTCACGCCCGAATCACGCACATTCAATGCGTCGGACGTGCACGAGTCGACCCAGTGTGTCCACGTACTCTCCGTGAGGTTGCTGTCGGAAGATCCAGACTGACGGGTGGTTATACCGGCGAAAGCCCAATCAATGGCGAATGATGGTTGCGGTTCATGAGCATGAGGGGCGTCCGGGATCCAATCGACGAGGACTCGGAGGTCAACGAATATCCCGGAAGGCGCGGTGAGTACAAGCGTAGACGTACGCTCCTGCGGTGCATCATCGCCCTGCATGTGCATATACGTAAGTTCAAACCAAATGCAGCGATCGATGTGCGTATTATGGTCAAAGTCGACCCAGGATTGACATCATGGATTTGGCAAAACACACGCGAAACGTACCCACTGTATTGATACGCGTGTTGTGACTGTCGGCATCGGCTCTTTGTCTGACATTTACCAATTTCTCACAAATTTTAGTTCTGCGTGTGCCTAAGCCGGATGAGACTCAGGGAAGGTCCAGGATAGGGCGTTCGTGAACATTAGGCTTGGGCAATGCAGCCGATCACTTTACAAAGAGAAAGATGCTTACATATTCAAACTCCGAAAAGAGATAAAAACGATCACGTGAGAGGAACATCGCGCGTCGACACGCGTCCACCACGCGTCGTGTCCTTGGACTCTCTGTGTTTGGAAGGTCAATAGGTCATAAGACCCTTTGACTAGTCCGCAAGAGGTCTGTAACACCCACGGCAAATTTCTGTCTTGGATTTCAAAAAGTAATTTCCGTCCATCAACCGTAGGCTCAGCATAAGCGTTTTTGGACCTTGTTCCCATCGGCGGACCAAGCGGAACAGGGGAGAAATTGCGTCAGTATTTTCAATTTTAGTCTGTCTGACACGTACTTTCAACTCACTTGCTTCTTCTTTGCCTTAGTTCCTTCGAAGCTTCTCGTCCTCGGCTATTAAAGGACCAAACGAAGAATGATCACGCAAGGCTCCCAGGCTACTTGCGCCGGAAACTTTCAATACACAGATTCCACCCTTTGTCATGAGACACGGGCGCGGAGAGTATCGGTTTTCAGCAATGATTTCTTCAAAGTGGCTAGCTCAAGCAACTCTCCAGCTCCAATATAGGTCCACAGTATCCATTTTGTGTCTAGATGTTGGTGCTGATGGGACTTCATCGATCGATTACAACTCCGATTCCTAAGGCTCGAAGCAGGAAGAGGAAAACTGATGGGCAGTCAAACATGAGGCTTTCGTACGCTTCCCGCGCGGTAGGTCTGGTTCCACTTCTCAGTAGTGCCACAATAAACACATAGGTCGCCTGCTCCGAGGTGCATTGATACGATGATACGGGACGACTCGCTGATCCCCTCGAGCTTCCATTCTTCCCCTTCGTTAAAAACGCCAAAAGCACACATGTGTTATTACTTACTCAGATTCGCCATCGTTCGAGATTCGATCGCAGCGCAGCGCACAATTCGTAATAAATTATTTGGCGGGTAGGTACGATGATGCTCGGAGCGGAGTTGCATAGAAGGAAGCAGAGTTGAGAAGTAGGAACCCTGTGGAGGACCCTGGATGAAAGGGTTCTTTTGGATTCAGGAATCCTGATCTCTATACATGAAGGGAGCAAACTAGCAGCGGATGAGAGAGAAGCCGTAGCCGAAGGAGGAAGTTCGGACCAAAGCGATATGTCAAGATTATCCTCCAAGAACTTACGGAAGATTGAATAGACCCCAGAACTCTGGCAGCTATTGAAAAAACGGAAATGATTAATACAATTCATTAATGGAAAGGCTATACGAGAAGAAGGGAAGTCCGATGACCTAGGAGTAGCAAATGAACCGAAGGCCTTCTTTGTGGCTAAGGCCCGCAGTTAGTCATTTCCCCTTTGTTTGACGCTCAAAAATTGTTATGGGCGCTTATAAGACCGCGAAGCGCAGCCTCGTAACGGTTTAAATATTGTATATCGGTCCTGAGATGGGATGGGTTAGAATAAGGGGCTGCTGATATTATCGAGCGATGATGAAACAACCGTGCTTACAAAACGGAACTTTCCAATTGTGTAGCAGAAATGGAACGGCGAGATGCGGTGTAACGTTGAATCTTTCGGTTGGTAACGACACATTTGAATTGTCAGATAGGTATTAGCATCTACAATTGGAGAGGAAGACTAGGAGCGAGGGCGCTTCGCGAGCCTCGTTACTCATGGGCCATGGCACAGACCCAAGCGGACATCATTGTGTTTGTTCCGAGTCTTTCGTAAGGGGCGCCATGTACCAATTCTCTGGATTCGGAGTGGATAGAAAGAAGCGACGTGCAAAGCGAGATCGCCATCGGTATCATGCTTCATCGGAGAGGCGAAGAGTAAGGTAAGGGCAAGTGGACTGAATAAGGTTTAATGGACGAGGCTCTGGAATGCGCCGTATCCACCTCCACCTGGGGGACATCTAAAGTCATGCATCAAAATCTTGTTTGCTGCCGTTAAAGTGACCACGCCTTTCGGACAAGATCTGGCCTGGTGATAGACCTTTGAGCTGAAATTCGGCTTCAGGCGTATACTCATATACGGGGATGTATATGCCATCTTGACTGCTTGTCAGCTTTCTTCCATCCTCAGCTTAGCAGGCATTCAAATGAGCGTGGGTGAGCTGCGATTGGACGGGCGGCGCAAAGAATGGATGAGAATGAATGAATTGATATCGCGGAAAATCGAGAATCATCGGCATCTCGAACCACGAAATGGACAGGGGTCTTTTGGGTATCGCAAGCGTGACCCTATCTGCACGGTCTACCTGTCATTCAGATTGCTAGTACGAGTAGATATACCTGCTGCAGATATGGATGATACGAGCGGGAACTCTAGTTACTTGTAATTGAAGGAGTATTGCCATGGACAGAGGCTCCGGGCTCGGAGACCGGCTCCAGCCACTGTGGATGAAATTAATATTAAAAAGAGGTTATCCCGCGTAATTGATCGCATTAGTTTAAATAGCGGAGTAACTTGGAAAGCAAGGGCCACGATAAAAAGTGTTTGGGGACTAGAAGAGGAAAGAATAAGAGACTCATAAGCGTTGTATTTGGAGTGCGACTGCTACTGGACCCTTATGATACGGCCTACTTATTCAAGCGAAATGCTCGCTTACTCCTTGTCTCCTGCCCTCACTCACTCCGCCTCCTCCTCAGACTCACTCGAGAGCACGTCCTGCACGTCGCTCGCAGCACATCAGCAACATCGATATCGCATCCAAAGGGCATGCTCGCAGCGTGAACGTGAACTCGCCTTTCATATCTTACGCTCGCCTTTCACAATCGCCTCTTCGACGCCCATGGCCGACCAGCACCAGACCCATGCCGCCACGTTCTCTTACATGCTCGACGGCACAGGCATCCATATCGACATCTCAGGCAGTCCCCATGGCCATCGCAGCCAAGATCAAGGCCATGACCAAGGGCACGTTCAGAGTCCAGCACAGATGTCGCCGCCCAATGCTGCTGGCGCAACCCAGTCTACTTTCATGTACCATCCGTTCATGGACAACTCCCAGCAGTCCTATGCAAATGCGATGCACCAGGCTTCTCCGATTGTGCACATGAACCAGGGTCAACCGTTGACTCTTGACCCGGCTCAGCTCCGCACTCCATCCGTTGGCCCCAGTCGCGTCTTGACGCGCCGCCAAGCTCGGATGCAAGCGGCACATCCGTACTCAAACGTAACTCAAGAAAATCAGCAGCAGCAGCTGAACGAGGTGCGCATATCTAAACTTGCCTTCGTCTTCAGGAGAGCTGACTTTCTCCTCTCTTTTTTTTTAAACTACTTTATGTAATATTTATCTTAATGCGTATTCTTTTTCATTTATTTTTAACTCTCAGGGCTTTGGACTATTTGGCGCCGACACTAATTCTCCGCGTCCACAGACGCCGGCTGGCTTCCATGCAAGCGCGCAGCTCGCAGCTGGTCGTATCGGGATACCTGATCTCAATATCGGTCAGATCACAATTCCCGATGCCTCTACTATGTCTCCTCAGCACCCTGATACTCCTGCCTCGGTGACATCATCAACTTTTTCGAATTATGGGTTTGCGCAGTATACGAATAATGGACACTCTCGCTCAGCCAGCAGCTCAACTCATCCTCGTTCTACATCTCCCGCTGCCAGTGTCATGTCCGCAGCGACTTCCCTTTCGTCCGGTTCGAAAACCAAGTCTGGTCGCTCACGTCCTCCTGCTTCCTCGGGGTCTGCGGGCTATATCTCTACAGCATCATTTGCACCTGTCTCTTCTGACACTACCACTGTCAAGCCAAAGCGTCGACTGCAGAATCGGCAGCGAAAGGAGATCTGCCAGTACTTCATAGAGAATCCGAATTCGCGTCAGGAAGATATCGCCGCACGTTGGGGCGTTGAGCGTTCAACAGTGAGCAAGATTCTGAAGAACAAGCACCGCTGGCTTGCTGTATCAGAAAGCGACGACACAGTCCAAGCGAAGCACCGCCCCCCGAAATTCGCTACGATCGAGCTTCATATGCAATCTTGGCTGGTTGAGTGCCGTGAGTCCAAGACGGTCATCTCAGACGCGATGATCCGTGCCAAGGCTCGCGAACTAGCACGAGAGCTCAACATTCCTGAGGACAAGTTCAAAGCTTCTGCAGGCTGGGTCGAGAACTACAAGCATCGTGCCAATATTAAGAAGGGTATCTGGGTCGGAAACCCCTCGCCGGGCGTCTACACAGATGAGGAGACCGAAGACGACGGTCCGTTTCTCCACGATCTCATCGAGGAAAGGAGGCGTAAACTAGCGCTGGACCAAATAGATACTAAACGCGCTGCGCAGGATGCAGAGGATGGCGCTGATATCTCTGCAATTGATCTCGAGTCATCCTCTGTAACTCTCAACCCAACTGGAGAATGGTCATCCTCTATGGAGCTGTCTTTCGGTGAGAGCAGCCCGACGGGTCTGCAGTCCCGAATGGGCGTTGCGAACGAGGTCAACGGCCAGCTGGACGTCAACCAGGACGCTTCCCCTTCGCAATTTTCTACCGCAAATGGATTCCTACAGCAACAGATAGAAACTGCGCAAGTCTCGTGGACATCTAACGACGGACCTGTGGTTACGAACGGCGGCGGTGGACAGTCATCCGTCAGCGCACAAGAAGCATACTCGGCGATGGATGTCGTGGTCCGCTTTGTCCAGTCTCAGAAGCCTACCTTTCTGACCGAGAAGGAGAGGAACATCCTGACGGATATAAAGCACCTTATCTGGGTGAGCGCTGCACAGTCCACCTCAGCCTCTGCTGCCAGGAATGCTGTACCTGCAGCAATAGCAAACCCGGTGACGACAGCGATCAACGGACCTATCGGGAATGCGAATGCACTTGGAACTGCCCTAGCGTCCTCTAACCTTGCTCTCGGAGGGGAGCCTATCGCGGCATAGACGACGCGACCTACTTCATGTTACTCAATCATCAAAATTTGTCTCTTCGGAGGTGTCTCGCCAAGTTCTATTGGTTCATATCGACTATTTTCTTCTGTTTTTCGCTCAAGGGCTGATGGTTTGCATTTCTTGGACCCTTCCACGACTGCTGCACATGTTTCTCTCATCTCAATTGCAAAGTATCCTCATCAAGTATCGTTGTTGCATTTCATTGTTCATCCAGTGATTCTTTTGCGAGCCGATTCTCGCTTATGTCTCCTATAATTTGACATCATGCATTAGTTTTCCGGTGTTTTCTCTTCACTCATCTGCGATTTTATTATTCTACAGCATTCCATGCCACGTTTTCTTTTCTTTTCTTTTCTTCGTCATATGCACGCGTTTCTGTGCCATCATTTACTCTGCCTTGTCATCGCGTGTCTCGCTTGTGTTCTGTGTCCTTGCATTTTTTACGGGCTTTTTGCCCCGGCAGCTTACTGCGCGTTTCGTTTGACTTCAGCATGCGCTTGTTCATACTCAATCAACTTGTACGACATACAATCCACCGAACTCATCAATCCGACCTCACTTGCTTTCCATATATGACTACCTGTCCTTGCGATATAATTTTTGTGTCCTTGTAATTTCGCGAAGACGAATGATTCGTGCTTATGTACCTTTTGTGCTCGAAATGAAATGTCCATACAGTGTACAACTAGAAACACTGTTTTCTTGTATTTATTGCATTGTGCGTGGCTGATTTATTACCGAAGCGTATGGTCCTGCGTTACATCACGGATCATTCAGGCTATAGGGTCTGCAGTATTTGCCATCAGTCTTCCTTCCTTCCGCTAGAACAGTGGAGTGTTACATATCACGAAGTCATCTGGGAAATGAAAGGCGCTAGAGAACCGTAACAAACTTTGCGGGCGTGGTGGTGAAACCCATCTATCAGAAGAATGGCAACTGAGCTGCCTTTCACACTCTGATCGGTGCTTAAGAGATCTCGGAGATTCTCCTACAGAGCACGAAGAATGCGGAAGGGTTTAGTTTGACCAAAATACTTATATGCAAATTAAGGAACGACATGCCTATCAAATCACAGAACCTCACAGAACTTCTCGGTCAACTTCCAGTAGGGTCAGTCAGCCCTTCGTTTTTTTAGAAGAGCCGCTCTTTGAGCTTCTGCACCAGATCCCAAAATGTCCAATGAGAAGTCATGCTTTATCAGAAAGGCAAAGGGGGACAAACTCTGCAGGGGCTTCGTTCCGTAGGATAGAAAGTGTTCCGGGAGAAGCGGTAGCTGCGAGCTGTTGTTCAATCGATCGGTTGATCTTCGCAGACAATTTCTGTCCGTAAGAAAAAGTTAGCGACAACATCAGTCACCAGATAATTCCCTATGCAGTCTGAAGAAAATGATAAGACATACCTTGTGCAACGATGCAGTCTTGACGGCAGCAGCTTTCTTGGGCGCGATAACTCGCTTGCCCTTCTTCGGGTTCGCGGCAGCTTTGGCAGCATGCCGCGAGGACTCTTGCTTTTTCTGAAGACCTTTTGACTTGCCCTGTGCCATTTCTGTCAATGGGATCAAGAGAGGGCACTGGGACCTGTTGAATAAATAATGGGCGGAAACAAACAAGAAATTTTTAGTTCAGCGTTAGGTAAGATACTATTACGTATACACTAGCACGTGGGTTACGCGTCTTGTCACATCCCTCACCTCACACGGTGACCGTGACGGTTCCCCTTGAGCACTCTAGGTGAACCGTCTCGACCATCTGAACTGGAAGCGCAATCGAGTCTGATCGCTTTATTTTCAATTCAGGCTAAATGTGTTTGAAGGCATGACTAATTCCCGCGCTGTGAAACATCATGGCATGAAGCTACCGTTTGCCTCCTTTTCTCTGGCACTCATTCTTGTGTCTTCTATTGTCTATGCCTAGACAAGTCCAAACTAGAATTCCTCCTGCTGCGGCCCGCGCAAGCTTTGCCGGAATTTTGCCCGTATTCAATCACTTCTTCGTGGTCTCGTGAATAGTCACAAGCTACTCTGACGTTGTTATTTCATGAATCTATACGATTTTTCAGCACGTATAAGTGGTTTCTACATCTCGTGCGGGTGTACATTGTCGCCGCATCAAGCGAAATTGTTCGGCGGCGACGATGTTTCTGCGCCTACTTTTCATCATCTGGTCCTCTGTGATTCTCCTCTCTCTCTTGTCATTGTTGGCGGTGCATTCTTCTCAACTAGACTTACCGATGTGGTTCAGTGGGACAAATATAGTCTACTGTTGAAGGATCAAAGAGTATTTCATCAGTAAGTGCATCTTCAAAGTTGAATGATGCGATCCTTATTTGGTTTTGTCTAGTTTCTGGGGAGTTTGATACGTACCGCCTGCCCGTGCCTGCACTATGGCTCGACATCTTGCAGAAGGTCAAGTCTAGATCTATGGGAATGAATGCTTTCAGTGTACACGTCCACTGTATGTGCAATGATCCTACTGTGTTCTGCTACCTTCTAACCTCGTTCTGGTTTAATAGGGAGCCAGGTATGACTATCATGAAGATACGTTAGCATCTCTAATACAGGATTGGGGAGACCTGGAGTATCTCTAGTTGTGAATCCGAGTCAGCCGTTCTACTTTCCAGAGGTGACCGGTACAAGACACATCACAATATTAGACCAATAATAAGACAGGGTCTTAGTTTCAGGGAGGATCATTGGAGGGTTGGGGGCCAAATTCGCCAGGGTATGAAGGATGCCGACAACTGACAGGGCCGGACTTCGAAGATGTGGTCTACAAAGCTTTCTGGTAGGCGAGTGCAAATCTGCTCAATTTCTACATGCCGTACGGGTATGTATGGCTAGCGTGTTTCTGAAATTGAATTATCATTTATTTCTTTGCAAAGAGGAACGTCGTGGGGAGCAATACGATACCCTGGTGTATACAGTAATTCATATTACAGTAAGCAGGCAACTTCAAAGACTGATAGGCTGCTTAGCTTCGTATGATTACGGTGATGCCATTGCGGAGAATCGAGCTTTAACATCGAAAGTGACAGAATTGAAACTCCAGAGCCTGTTCATCCGATCCTCGCATGATTTCTACGAGACAGAATGGATTGGGAATAGTTCATCTTCCGCCGTCAGTTTATCAAATTCAAATGCATTTGCTGTATTCCTCCGCAATCCTGATACCGAAGCTGGATTCTATATTGCTCGGAAAAACGATTCAACCTCGACGTAAGCCATTGGTATACTCTAGGTTATCATCGAACTCATTTGTTCATTGTCCTTCCGGCGTAACGACGGACCTCAGGTTGCAAGTTTCCACTTCGGATGGACTCTTAACTATTCCGCAAATGGTTCCGTCAATTCGACTCGGTAGCCTCCAGTCTAAAGTCATCGTCATCGATTACTGCTTCAGGAACTCTCATGTCCTGTACTCAGCTACTCCCGTCCTCTTCGCTGACCAAATTGGTACCCGAGATGTCCTATTCCTTTACGATGACTCGGATCAGCAGTATGAGTTTGCAACTTATCTTAAAGGAGTGGGTAGCACCACAACACAGGCAAATGTCGGATCAACATTAGGCTCTTCGCCCAATGCGACCATCTTCAGCATTCTCGGAAATATTACAGGCCTGGTCACCATCTTTGATTCCGACAAGCAATTGGTGCTCTTCAGCGACACTGACACAGCTGGAACATTCTTTGCACTTGTCATCTCACCG
Organism: Sanghuangporus sanghuang; assembly: GCA_009806525.1. NCBI lineage: Eukaryota > Fungi > Basidiomycota > Agaricomycetes > Hymenochaetales > Hymenochaetaceae > Sanghuangporus > Sanghuangporus sanghuang. The sequence goes on along the minus strand of VVIT01000017.1, from coordinate 233,381 downwards.
AACAGCTCGTCGGACAATGTGCAGACATTCGCCAACTACTGGCAGTTTGGGTCAAACGAGACTGTCCTTGTTGGTGGCCCATATCTCGTACGGAATGCGAGCGTAACAGGATCGGAACTCCATCTGAGAGGAGACTTAAATGTATCGAGCGGAGTGATCTTGACAGTGATTATGCCGCTTAAGGTGACTTCTGTTTTCTGGAATGGAAAAGAAGTGAAGAAGGATAAAAGGGCAAGCATGTCGTTGACGCGAAGTGGGGGCTTTGTCGGCTCTCTCGATCCTTGATCATCCACGGAGTCCTTCAGAATACACGAGTCGACCAGATGGAGGTTTGCGGACAGTCTTCCGGAGATCTATGGGAACTTCTCTGACGAGGACTGGATCATTGCTAATCACACCATGACTAACATTCCTTTCAAGCCTTTCTACGGTGATGGAAGGGTCCTGTATGGTTGCGACTATGGATTGTGAGTTGAAAGATGGTCGAATCTTTCTTTGTGTTTATTCTTTCTTCTAGTTGTGAAAATGTCGTGCTCTGGAGAGGCCACTTCAATGCTTCGGGCGACGAGAAGTCTGTCAATCTCACAATCATCGGCGAAGGTAACTACGTAGTCTTTGACCCGATTTGCTTCATCTTTACTTTCTATTAAACAGTAGCATTCGCAGGCAAGTATATGGCTTAACAACATCTTTCTCAACACGTCGTTCGGAAAGTGGGTGATTATCGCATTCTAGGATGAGTTCTACACTAAATTCCGCAAAGTTCAACAGATAATAGTCATGTATTGGAGGAAGTTGAAGAAAAGTTTATCTTTTCTGAGGGCTCTATTCTGGCTGACCAAGGTAATGTCATCGCGATAGTCCAAGTAAGCTTCAGTCACTGTACACACGAGAGAAACAATATGATGACACCCGTTGCAGGACAACATGGGCCTGAATGAAACGGCTTGTATGTAAGAAGTTTATTCTGGGTTTATGCTCGATCTCATGTGTACATCCATCGTAGATAGTACTGACCTTCCTAAGTCACCTCGAGGTGTGAGAGGCTTCCAGCTCAACACAGGAAATTTCACAGAATGGCGAGTCCAAGGAAAACTGAGTGGATACACTGAGTACGTATGTTCTATAGATAAGATACCAAACTCACTGTTCGTGATATTCTCAAGCTTCCCTGATAAGACGCGCGGAATCATGAACTGTTGGCGGTTTTTTTGGCAAACGTCAAGGCTGGCACCCTCCTAGATTTGATACTTCCGGACCGGAATAAATTGACCGTCATTTCTCTGCGGGACTGCTCGGAAACTCCGCAGGAGTCGGCTTCTTCGTAACAACGTTTAACCTGGACTTACCCGAGGGAGCAGACATCCCACTAAGCTTTGTATTCGATGATGGCGTTGGTGAGACGGGTTCGCCCTACCGAGCGACGCTCTTCGTGAACGGTTGGATGATGGGTAAACGAGTCGCTAATCTTGGATATGCCTTGCCTCATCCAGTAAGGCAACGTCTCAACTAAGTATTCACTCAGACCTCAAGCTAAGTTCCCAGTTCACGAAGGCATCTTGGATTATCATGGGACGAAGTAAGTGGATCTCACTCCTTTGAGGAAGTAGACTCAAGCGACTGTGATAATAGCACTGTCGCCGTTGCCTTGTGGTCAATGCTATCCAACACTTGTCTTGCACCAAAGCTGAATCTGGTTGCAGATGGGCTTTTGAGGAAGGAGTCAGTGAAGTTATATCCAACAATCCGACATTTCAGGATGTTCGCAGAGGATGATTCCTCTTAACATTCCGGAAGTACGCTCTGTTGAACAGCCCATGAGAACGCTTAGAACGAAGTCATGTATATGGGATAGACTTACATGCCAACGAATCAAGGTAGCAGAGAGCGGCTCTTGATTTCACATATCAGAATGGGCTGGTTTCACTCATCCCCAAAGGAAGCATCCCACTCTTGAAAGAGGTACTGTCCAGGTTTGCAAATTGTAGCTCTATTTACTGGTCTAGCATTCCGGAAGTACAAACCTCATCATTTGCTTTTTGGGCAAGAGAATCGAGTGCTTTGCTAACTGAATGAATCTCATCGACATGCGAATAACCTTCAGCTGGTTCACTTCATGATTCATTCCTATTGTCCGATTGCAGAGGAACAGATAGAATTCCGAGACGACATTGGAAACTCAGAGGATACACGGTAAAACAATAAGCCGGTTTGTCAACAACAACGCTCATAGGAAGTATCGCTCTTTTGTCCTTCTCTGGTTTAGCTTGCTGTCAAATTTCTTCATTCATGACAAGAGTTGCGTGCATATTATGTAATACCACATAGTGATACACGTCCCAGTCACTGCTCCCAGTCACTCGACTTTCACTCCTACCATCATCTATCACCAACACAATGAAGTCGATTCACCATATAACTACTTCAAGTCTTCAGTGTCCGAGAACAATTGAGGCTCACTGACTTCTTGTATCGCGAAGCACTCCAAAACTTCCATTTTCTGGCTATCTCTCCTGGAAGGGTTATTCATGGTAAGTTGTCCGTGCTTCCTAACATCGGTAGTCTTTCCTTCATCCTTCTCTTCGGTGTAGATCGCGATACACGTGGCACAAGTTCTGAAGGCTTTCGTACTACCAGCTAATTTGAGATAAATTCCGACAGACATTTTTTACCGCTGCGGCCCGCTTCACCGGTGGTCTGCATGTGTTCAATCCGATTTTTTCTCTTCTTCCTGGTCTCATGGATGGTCACGAGATGAAGACGGACTACTTGACATATAATGAACTACGATTTTATGAGAATACTCAAAGACCCACCACATATAAGTTGTGCTTCAGACTCGCTTCAGAGGGGAAGAAGAAATTGCCTCTGCTGGTGAAATCACTAGACGACTCTAATGTCTTTGCGTCAACCTCCTATTTCCTGGATTGTCACACTTTTTCTTTCTCTTGTCGCTGTTGGGAGTGCTTTCTCTTCAACTGGACTTACTGATGCAGTACAATGGGATAACTACAGTTTGGCGCTGAAGGGTCAAAGGATATTTCTTCAGTAAGTCTAGCCTTGATGTCACAGCTCCGATATCTATCAATGTGTTCTAGTTCTGGAGAATTTCATACTTTCCGCTTGCCTGTGCCTGAATTATGGCTCGACATATTGCAGAAAGTCAAGTCTATGGGACTGAATGCCGTCAGCGTATACGTCCATTGTAGGCACGGTATTTTATTTGTTGTCTATGTTCATCTTATCTAGCTTACCTTTACAGGGGGTCAGATAAATCCATCTCCTGGTGTCATCGACTTCAATGGAGTACGCTCTTTACAAACTTTATTTGACGCTGCTAAGGTAGCTGGTATTTGGATCGTTCTTAGGCCAGGTACGAATTCCTCCTTGCGTCCATGAGATATATTCAACTTTTTTCTCTGGATGCAGGTCCATATATGAATGGGGAAACAACAGCAGGAGGAATCCCCCATTGGGCCACCTCCCAAGTTGCCGGAACTCTGAGAACAAATGCTACTGACTATCGTGCTGCGTGGCAAGACTATATTTCTGGGATTATCAATGCTACAATCCCAAATCAGATTACCGAGGGTGGACCTGTGATAGGTAAGGAAACGATTGAATTGTATATCTGGGACATCGTAACAGAATGAGAGTCCTGTAGCTGTGCAAATCGGTATGTTTGTTCAGCTGGATCCTCCGGAGATATTTCGAAGTATCTTAACAATTGCACAGATAACGAGTACTCGCAGAGTGGGTTTGGGCGTGCTGAATATTTTCAGGAGCTGGAGAACACATATCGTGCTGGTGGAATCGTTGTTCCTTTGACGTACAATGACCCTGGAGAGCGCATGAGCTTTATCAACGGAACGGTTCGTAACAGTGTCAGTTTTAGGCTCCAGCGTGTATATACCCATTGTTTTGACAGGGTGCAGTTGATATTTACGGGTGTGAACCTTGCTCGTAACAGGATATGCTGCAGGAATTTGACAAGAATCCCCGATAGGCTTGACTCTTATCCACAAGGCTTTGACTGCTCAAACCCGACAAGATGGGCTCCGATCCCCACCAATTGGCACGACTACCATGAAGGTATGTCAAATATTATTGTGTCATAGAGATTCGAAGTGATCTGGACCATCTCTAGTCGTGAATCCGAGCCAGCCCTTCTACTTCCCCGAGGTGTGCGATGGAAAGTTTAGCTTCATCTTGAATCAACACTGATCCAGTGGCATAGTTTCAAGGAGGGTCATTTGACGCCTGGGGACCAACTGCACCGGGTTATGATGCCTGCCGGCAGCTGACCGGGCCCGACTTCCAAGACGTATTCTATCGAGGACTCTGGGCAACAAATGCAAAGCTTCTGAGTTTCTATATGCTGTATGGGTATGCGTAAGAGATTTGATATATGAAAGCATGATGCTAATGATTCCCCAACAGAGGCACGTCCTGGGGAGCAATACCATTTCCTGGTGTATACAGTCAGTCGCACTTATACAGTAAAAATGGTTTGCAACTGAGATCCTTCTAGCTTCGTATGACTATGGCAGTACCATTGCGGAAAATCGAGTTCTTACATCGAAATCAATGGAGCTGAAACGTCAAGGTCTTTTCATACAATCCTCACCAGACTTTTACAAGACGGACTGGATTGGAAACAGTTCGTCACTCGCAGTCAGCTTATCAAATCCAAATGCATTTGCTGTATTTCTATCCAACCCTGATACTGGAGCTGGGTTCTATATCACTCGACAAAACGATTCAACTTCGACGTAAGTCGTCAGTATTCACTGTGCTGCTGCCGTTGAACTCGTTTGATCATTGCTCTTTCAGCGCCACGACCGACTTCAGCCTTCAAGTTTCTACCTCGATCGGAAAATTAACCGTCCCGCAGACGATTCCGTCAATCCGACTCTCAGGCCGTCAGTCCAAAGTCATCGTCACCGATTATCGCTTCGGTGAATCTCATGTTCTTTACTCCACTGTGTCCATCCTCTTTGCCGGCCATATTGGCTCCCGAGATGTCCTATTCCTGTATGGAGACTCGGACCAGCAACACGAGTTTGCGATCGATCTGGAGGGAACTGGGAGCACCACAAGAAACGCAAATGTCAAGTTAGCATCCGGCTCTTCACCTAATGCGACCATCTTCAGCATTCTCGGAAATGTCACAGGCCTGGTCACCATCTTTGATTCCGACAAGCAATTGGTGCTCTTCAGCGACACTGACATAGCTGGAACATTCTTTGCACCTGTCATCCCACCAAACAGCCCGTCGGCCAATGTGCAGACATTCGCCAACTACTGGCAGTTCGGGTCAAACGAGACTGTCCTTGTTGGTGGCCCGTACCTCGTACGGAATGCGAGCGTAACAAGATCGGAGCTCCATCTGAGAGGAGACTTGAATGTATCGAGCGAAATGACCTTGACAGTGATTGCGCCGCCTAAGGTGACTTCTGTCTTCTGGAATGGAAGAGAAGTGAGAAAGGATAGCAGGGCGAGCATGTCGCTGACGCGAACTGGAGGCTTTGTTGGTTTTCTCAGTCCTCGATTAACCACAGAGTCCTTCAGAATACCGGAGTTGACCGGATGGAGGTTTGCGGACAGTCTCCCGGAGATCCATGGGAACTTCTCTGACGAGGATTGGATCATTGCTAATCACACCACGACTAACATTCCTTTCAAGCCTTTCTACGGTGATGGAAGGTCCTGTACGGTTGCGACTATGGATTGTGAGTTGCAAGATGGTCGAATCTTTCTTTTTGTTTGTTCTTTCTTCTAGTTGTGAAAATGTCGTGCTCTGGAGAGGCCACTTCAATGCCTCGGGAGAAGAGAAGTCCGTCAATCTTACAATCAATGGAGGGGAAGGTAAGTATGTGGAATCTGATCACTCTTCCCCGACGACTTACATTGCTTTGAGTGCAGCATTCGCGGCAAGTGTATGGCTCAACGATGTCTTCCTCAATACGTCTTTTGGGAAGTAAGTTATCGCTGAATCTTCTTTTAAGGTCAATGTTAAATATCCTACAATCTCGAACAGTTCGACAAATAATCGTCATGTTCTGGAGGAGGTAGACCAAATGTTCGCCTTCCCCGAAGGTTCGGTTCTGATCGGACAAAACAACGTGATCACGATAGTTCAGGTATACTCATTGTTTTAAGTACCTATAACGAGGAGTTCCGACCCTAATCACTGTAGGACAACATGGGTAATAATGAAACCGGATGTACGTATGGAGCGTATTCTCGATAACCGACAGTCTCAGGTATATTTTCTTTGTAGCTGGGATCGATGCTCCGAAGTCCCCACGTGGAGTAAGGGGCTTTCAGCTCAATACAGGAAACTTCACTGAATGGCGAGTCCAAGGAAAAATCGGTGGATATACTAGGTGCGTATTTTCCTTTCAAGCAATTTGTCTTCACTAATTCTGTCGAGATACTCCCCAGCTTCCCTGACAAGACGCGTGGAGTGATGAACGACGGCGGACTATTTGGCGAACGTCAAGGTTGGCACCTTCCCGGATTCGATACCACTGGCCCAGAGTGGGTCGAGCGTGATTTCTCTGAGGGTTTGCCAGGGGATGGTGCAGGAGTTGGCTTCTTTGTGACGACATTCGACTTGGACCTGCCCAAGAGCACCGACGTTCCGCTTAGCTTTGTGTTTGACAATGGCATTGGAGAGACAGGCGCGCCGTACCGAGCGGTCCTTTTCGTGAATGGTTGGATGATGGGTAAACGCGTTGCGAACCTTGGGTGTGTCCTTACCTCGGCCATCTAGTAGCTATTCTCGGCTGAGACATTATTCAGACCCCAGGCCAAGTTCCCAGTTCACGAAGGTATCCTAGACCATCACGGGAAGAAGTGAGTGGAAATTTCGCCGAAGGGACTGTATTAAATGTTTTCGCTGAATAGCACTGTCTCCGTGGCGTTGTGGTCAATGCTACCCAATGCTGGCATTGCACCGAAGCTGAGTTTAGTCGCCGACGGATTCTTCGAAGGGGGAGTTGGCGGAATCGCACCCAATAATCCGACATTCCGGCTTGTACGCGGAGGATAATTCTGTCTGTATTCCCGAAGCAGACTGTAAAGTGAAAGTTTGTCAAATTATCAAACATGACTTCATATGCAACTAGCTCCATGTCCATATACATATCACCTGAACGTCAAGCTAAGTAGTGGTTATCTGCGATCACATATATGAACAAGACTCCATCTGCATTTTCAGAGAAGCGGGTGGATCTGCATCCAGAATGATCTTAAAAGCATGGCTTGACTGTTCTGTCTCTCTATGAAACTATCAAAGAATGAGCCAGAAAACGTCATCGGTAGCATCAATGTTGCCTCCTCTAGATATATCAAATGGCTAATCCTGTTTTTCGCTAATACCTAGTGCCACAAATGATAATTTTGCGTCTCATCCAATTACCTTCAATATCTCACATGCAAGGCACTAAACGAATGGAGAATTTAATACTCTGCGTGCAATGTCTACACAGGAGCCGCAGAATGTCGCAAACTCAGAGATCTCGCAATTCATCTTCCTCTCGACAAGGATCAGCACATAGGGACAATTCACCAAAGCGTCCTCATACTCCAGTCCGTGAAGCGGGAAGTACATCATCAAGGACGGAAGAAGGGCACTCTACAGTTACCGTCGATGCCGAACTGGAGGAACAGATTAATGAAATCTACGACGCTGTGAAGTCGCTGATCACTTATCACGAGTCAAGGCTGTCATTTTGGCGGACAAGATTTGAATGGTTGCAAAACCACGCAAAGGACAAAAAGCAGATGAAGGAGGGCGACTTGTCAACATTCAGAAGAGTCGCGAGTAAAGCCGAGCAGGAGAATAGTGTTTCGACGGCGCAGTTGATGCTTGCGCACCCCAATGTCAAATTTGAGATCCAGTAAAGCCTTTGCGCGAGACAATCGAATTCTGTCTCGAAGCGTACAGGCGTAGCATGCCGGACATAGTTTTGTTCGTTTTTGGCTTGTTTAAACAGAGTTTCGAGATCATGTATCAAGAAATTATAATGCATACCGACCCTGCTTCTTGAGCCAGTAATTGAGTGTTTGAATCATCTAAGAACTGTGGGAAAGACGCGCCTTCACGTGCCCATGGCACGTCGCGTCTTGCCACGTGTGCCAAGTAACGATCGACTCCGGGTCTGACAGTAACACTGACCATCTCATCTCGTCTGTACGGCGGGCCATGGGATATCTCAAACCTAGAAAGCTCCCATCAAAATTTGCACTCGGCTCGATTGTTGCTTGGTCTGCCTGGTTCATAGCTAGACCTCTCTTAGATCCTGCACCAGCGCTTCCTTCACTATATACATCACTCGGATTCTCTCTAATAGCGTTCCTTGCTACTCTGTATCTTATCCCAGTACTTGGTCCGGCATTTATTAAAGCTGGACTGAAGGGAAAAGACCGATCGAAGGTTTATGATGATGACATGTACGTCTAGTCTGCTTCTGTTCTTTTCTCAGTTCTTAACTCATCCAGACTGCTAGTCCAGAATGTCAGGGGCTCGTATGCGCGTCCGCGTACATACTCTCATTGTTGCTATTCATCCCGTTTCCCTTCCTTGTTGAGTCAGCGAGATCTAGACCTGAAGGTCTGACAGCGACAGACTTTCCTCATTTCCAGGTTAGCTTCTCAAAGACTCTGTGGTGTTTCAGTTTCAGCCTTATCCCTTAACCAAATTAACGATGACAGCTCTCTGTGTATCTTTCATCTGTTCTCTCCTTATTAATGGCAACAATGCTTGGGTTTCTTGATGACGTTTTTGATATTCGGTGGAGATACAAGCTGCCCATACCTATTATCGCCTCAATACCCTTATTACTCGTATATTACGCGGAACAGGGAAACACTAACGTCGTAGTTCCGATACCATTACGGTGGCTCCTAGGGAGCGTCATCAATCTGGGTTCGTTCTCCATTCATCAGAAAATTTTCGTTGTTTCGCTAAGTGCGATTAAACAGGTCCTCTCTATTACCTGTACATGGCCATGCTGTCTACATTCTCGACGAACAGCATCAACATCCTCGCCGGGATCAATGGCGCGGAAGTCTGCCAGGCTATCATCATCGCACTTTCCGTCATCTTGAATGACTGCCTGTACTTACCCTGGACCACTTCTTTCCGATTTCGCCTACCCCTTTACCTTCTCGGCGGAAAAGCAGACATTGATTTCGGCGGCGTCTGGAGTGCCGGCATGGCCCACGGTAGCAGAGAACTAGTAGAAAGGCACCTTTTGAGCATGTACTTCATGCTACCGCTCGTTGGCGTGTGTTCCGGGTTCCTGTACCACAACTGGTAGGAATTTATTTTGGAATTCCTTCTTGCCGTAACCTTAATTTTAGCTGAAACTGATCAGGTATCCTGCAAGAGCGTTCCCCGGAGATACCCTCTGTTATGTCACTGGAATGGCGTTTGCGGTTGTGGGCATCCAAGCGCATTTTTCCAAGACGCTTCTGCTGTTCTTCATACCGCAAATTTTTAACTTTGTCCTGTCATGCCCGCAACTCTTTGGTTTGGTACCCTGTCCCAGACATCGCATTCCGAGGTGATAGCAGTCCTAATCTCTTTGTTTCACTATTTCGTAAACTGATGGGCGACTTCTTTGGCAGGTTCGACGGTCAGACGAACTTGCTTCATCCATCAACCACGTCATTCAAAGACAAGCCTCCATCCCGCCTGACTACCGCGGTCCTTCGTCTTCTCTCGTCTTTGGGGCTAACAGAAGTCACCACCCGCAGAGAGGATGGGGTCATTATCGAGGCTACCAACCTGACCATTCTGAACGTGTTCTTGGTGCGCCTCGGACCCATGACAGAGAAGCAACTCGTGAAGGCCTTGATTTTCACTCAGGTGAGGGCAAATCGGCCTGTTGATTTCCCGTTTCTTCTTCTCTATCTCCTTCTGTGAATTCGTTATTGACCCGGACCTTGCTTTGCCGTTTGACCAGGTGACCTGCAGTCTACTCGCGTTTGTGGTGCGGTATGGAATGGCGTGGTTGGTGTATGATGGCGACCGGAGGTAGAGCGTCTGTGAAAAACTATGTTTTTATTTTGGACGATAGCATAGAATAGTATTTTATCTTCTGTACAATTTATTATGCTACAGATCCATGGTAAAACAAAATAAATAATAATAAATTGGACGCGTCGTTGCGTATTGTTTATATGTATTTTGAATTCTGCCTCTCAGCGTTCTCTTCATGCCGCGTCCACCAGCTTTACGCGTGAGCCTTGCAGCTCAGCGTCCTCTCCGCCGTCCTTGCATTCCAGCGTCGAGTCTCCGATACAAAGCCCAAACAAGATGCATCTCACAGCAGCCGCAACAAGAGGCGTCCGGCACCGGCACCAGCAATGGAGACGGTAAAACACACTTCGGCTTCCAAACAGTCGACGCAACGCAAAAAGAAGACCTCGTGCGCGGCGTATTCAGCAGCGTCGCAGGGAAGTACGACCTCATGAACGACGCCATGTCTCTCGGCGTCCACCGGCTCTGGAAAGACACTTTCGTCGAGATGCTCAACCCGGGCAAACGCGGTCCCTTGAGGTGTCTGGACGTCGCGGGCGGGACGGGAGACATTGCTTTGAGAATTCTGGATCATGTGAGGGAGAGGTATTATGATCGCGAGACGAGCGTCGAGGTGCTGGATATCAATCCGGATATGCTCGCGGAGGGGAAGAAGAGGTTTAAATTGACGATGTACCATAACAGTACGTGCAACGTTTAGTATTCCGAATGAATGCTATTGACTCGACTATCGTGTTCTTTACAGCTCCCCAGATTTCATTTACTGAAGGCAACGCGCAAGAGCTCAACTTGCCGTCAAATACATATGATCTGTATACCATAGCTTTCGGTATACGGAACTGCACTTCAATCCCAGACGTGCTCAAAGAGGCGCACCGAGTCCTCAAACCGGGAGGAACCTTTGCATGTCTCGAATTCAGTCGCGTGAACAACCCAATACTCTCCACGTACGAATTTCTCGGTTCACATTGCTCTGTTTTCCCAACTAAAATCTGATGTTTGATTAGAATATATGATCAATACTCCTTCTCTATCCTCCCTCTGCTGGGGACCATCCTCGCCTCAGATCGCGCGTCATATCAATACCTCGTTGAGTCCATCCGAAGGTTCCCGCCCCAAGAAGAATTTGCGCAGATGATACGTGATGCTGGATTCGCTACGGGCAGTGACCACGAAGGGAAGGGAGGAGCGTGGACGGACTTGTGGGGTGGGATCGCAAGTGTACATCGGGGTGTTAAAATCTAACTCGCAACTAACCACAGTTTACAATACTTTTTATTGCGTATCATACGACCCCCGCTGGATTGAATACACAAGTATCCCTCAGAACGGCACCGTCATTACCACTTAGACTTCCTTGAACCAAACCGCTTCGCAAGTGTCCCTCTTCCACGCGCACCACGCACTTTCTGCAAATCCTCGAACTTGCGTTTCGCATACCTCTTTGCTTCCGAATCAGCTACAAGCTCGTCGACGAGGTTACGTTTCCGCTCTGTGCGGGGTAGGTTGTCGCCGCTCGTCGTTCCGAATGGCGTTGAGGTTGTTACAATCGTGCCAATCTTTATCAAAGACATTTCATAATCAAGACAAGAGTAAGAGGGGAGACAGTAAAACGCACGGCGAAATATTCAGGCAACCCTTTAATTCCCTTCCCTTCTCCCGGCTCCCTTCTGTAGAACCGCTTCGGGTCCATAGCGTTGCGTAATCTGAGAGCCTCGACTTCTCGATACAGTCTCGGGAGCTCCGCTGAATCTGGCGCTGGCAAGTCAAACCATTGAGGTCCAGCCGTTCTCTTCTTCAACTGCAAAAAAGAAAAGAAAAGAAAAAAGAGTTAGTATCCATATAATATTTTACAACCAAAGACACGGGCAGTTCGACTCACCTGCTTCTTCTCCTTCTTCGCCAGCTTTCGTCCATCCTTACCAAGTTCGGGAGGTGCAGGTGTAGCAGCAGGGCCGGAAGAAGACGAGGCGATGCCATCCAGTCTCTCCGCGTCAATGTCTCGTAGTTCAGGCGGTTTCTTCGTATCGCTGTCTTTGAAGTCGAAGTAACCTGGAGGGAGGCTACCTGGTTCGAGTTGAGGTAGTTCTCTATGCAACGCGTCATGTGAGCAAACTGATTTAACAATGCCAAAGAGATTATGGCTTGCGTACTTTGCATCGTCCTCCTGTTCATCTCCGAGCCGAATCTCATCTTCCTCCTCTCCAAACGCTCTCTCTTTCCCCTTCCCCTTTTCCTGTGCCCTCGCTCGTAGTTCTTCCTTCGCTTTCTCCAGCAATGAGTTCAAGTACTCCTGCGAAACTTCTCCAAGCTCCGAGTCGCTGTCCGACTCTGACTCCGAACTAGTCGAACTTGAGCTTGAGCTGTCGCTTTCTTCGGAATGACTCTCCAATGCAGATGAAGAGGAAGATGCAACCGATTTGGCTGAAAGAGTAGAAGTATCTGATAGTTTCAGTCTTCTTCTAGGTTTGGTTACTGCATCGACTGCCATGGTGGCTCTTACAAGGAAAGAAAATCGACTTTTTTTGAATCCGACTCTGGCAAATAACTCGTCACGTGCACCACTCAGAATCTAGAGCAAAAAAGAGATTATTTATTGAATATTCACATCCAGTTAACGACAAAGCCTCTATCTCTACGTCTGCATTGATTAGGCGCTCTGAGATAGCGATCATTAGTTGATAATATGAAGTGCAGTAGACGGGGCTTACCGCGAAGGGACGTTCGCGAGGCAGGACAAGTGGACGGGCATAATTGTCACTGCACGACGACGACGAATGTCAGCACCTACCCAATTAGGAAAAGGAACGAAGTAATGCTTACCCAGAGCGGAACATCCTGAGATATTTTAGAGCAAAAGTCTCGATCTCATCGGGTACCACGTCGACCAGATCCCAATCGCCCGGCGTGTCCACATCGTCGATGAAGCGCCTCTCGACCTCATCAGGACACACTGTCTGCCACCATACGTAGTTAGTTCCCTTTGCAAGCCAATGTGCGACGGGCTTTGGGAGCTCGGGTGCCTTGGAGATGGGCTGGTAGGTCACGGAAGCGATGAGTTCGAGTAGGTACTGGTACGTGAGGGTGGATGGACCGGGCAGCGAAATCGTTCGACCCAGGGGAGGCATGCTGAGGAGGTTGTTTAATGCTTGTGCAACGTCTATCACCTGCAAGGGAAAGCGTGAGATGTGTATATGAACGACTAGAGTGGAATTGCAGACTAACATGCACTGGACGGATTTTCGTTTGTCCATGGTTTAGTTTCCACCATATGGGCCACCCTAATGCACAAATTAAGATCACTAAAGAAAGTAGGATTGAACCGTCGACTTACTAGCCATGTTCGTCAACAATCTGTCCTCGTAGCCGTACAAAGTTCCAGGACGAACAATCGTCGAGCTCGGGAAGGCCTCACGCACAGCCAACTCGCCCTCGTACTTGGACGCGTAGAACTGAGACGGAGAGTCCTCTGCAGCGTTTAGATGAGATACGTGGATGAAGTTGTCTACGCCGTTCTCTGCCTGCGATACGTGCGATGGATTCGGCGCCCTTTACATGGACGTCGTAGAAATCAAAATTCCTGATTTTTGTCAGTATAAATATGAATCGCAGATCATATTGAGTACAAACTTCGTTTCGTAGTTACGTCCGACGAGGTTATACACGGTATCGGAATGGCGTAGACACTCCAAGGTCTGCTGCTCGTTCCTCAGATCCCATTCCTTGTGTCGGATTCTTCAGCTAAGTACGTATTTCAGGTAATATCGGTATACATACAAGCGGGATGATCTGTCCCAAGTCTCCCATGACCTTCAGATGCCGTTTCTCATCCTCGTCCCTGTAGGGTACGATAACCCGGGTCCCAGACTTCGCTGTACAAAGCATTAACCAGTATTTCCCATTTGCAAGCTAAAGATGAACCAACCGATCTTTGAGATGAGATATCTCGCTAGAAAGCCGGTTGACCCGAAAACTGTGACAGTATGTCCAGTCACTGCACTTCGACCAGGTGGACCATAGGATACGATGGGTTTGCGGGAGGCCGTCGTGGTAAGGTCATGCAGACCGCGCTGTCATGACAATTCATTGTTATTTAGATATTAGCTACAGTGTTTATAAGTTGGATTTATACCTTTTTGGCGGCTGTGGCAAGGCCTCTCGAGCACAAACGGCTCGAGGACGCTGCAAGCATGACGACCGATGTTGAGCGAGGACGCGAGCGACGAGTTACCAGATACAGCATGTATTTGCTAATACCTGCTTATGTCAATTAGGAACACTTGTGTTCTGTTCTTTTGAAAAATTGAGCTTATTTCATTTTCTTCATTTTCATTTTCCTCTACCTGGTCATGTTGGAAGGTTCTTCAAGCGATGTTCAGGGAAACAGCTTCTGCATCATAAGAAAATCTGCGGGAAAAGGGCGAGGCTTGTTTGGTTCGTGACCATCTCATGGACCTGCAGCGATTCATCGTCAACCAGCTTCAGCTTCTAGGCAGATCTCAGCTCGCACTGTAATCGAGTCAAGCCCTGTATTGCTCTTTTCCTCTGATGAGTACGAGACTCACGGAAAACATACCATTCTTGATCACTATACGTTCAAGTGGCCGGATGGTCGTATGGCACTGGCACTGGGGCTTGGTGAGGTTTATGCCGACGATATCAACTAAATGGAATGCTCATCTTAACGTTATCTCAGGATCACTATTTAACCACTCAGACGAACCAAATGTTTCTTTCTCTGTAGATTCTGCGAACGATCTTATTCGATTCACGACGACTCGTACCGTCGACGAGGGTGAAGAACTCTGTATTTTCTATGGACATAAGCTCTGGTTTACTCCTGTCGAGTCAAGTCTTACGGTCCAAAACGGATCAGCCTTGGAGTCACTGGATGACTGGGATGCGTTAAGAGCTATAAATTCAGACAGAACAAATCCATTCTCGGACGAAAACCCTGCAGAGCTTGTGCATGAATCTGATTTGCCTTTCTTACGAACACGGGTGATTGCTGACGACGAGGACGAGGACGTCGAAGGCTCAGTTAAAACCAGTAAGCATTGTCGTAACTACAGGAATATTTCTGATACTGATTCGAAAACACGTCAGTAAAGGCCTGGATTGTTGACGTTCCAGACCCGAAGAAAACATCACTATTATTGAAGTAAGCCAAACCAATACTTAGACGTAGTCTGGAGCTTTGACAATGACGTTCCCTGTCCTCAGATGGATAAAAGCTGCAGGTCTTGAAACTCCAGACTTGGTTCACCTGAAGCGGATACGACGAGCAGGACCTGTCTCTTCATTACTTCTTTCGGCTTCTGTAGCTCCTCCTATTATCCCTGAGGACTTCCACCTATCCGAGCCCTATCAAGTCGACGTACCAGAATCGGTAGCTCTGACATCGAAGTCGTTAAAGCTCAAGACCCAAATCTGGCCGACGGTTTTCGCCCCTCGACGGAAGGGTGAACCGGAACCATGGTGCAGGGCGAAGACAGCCTGGGCATGGGAAGCCGTGGAGGTTTTGAAATCCGAGGCACGACAAGCGTCGAAAGCCGGCGAGGTGTGTATGCTTTAAAGTCGAGTAATAACTCTGTGGTTAATTTATTTCTTCGCGGGTCAGCTACCGATCATTTCGTACGTTCCTCAACCCTTTATCGGGGAGGAAAATGCAGGAGACACGCTCCCGTCTTTCTTGGCGTATGACACTCGACAATCTACTTCAAATCCACTCCGGCACTCTGTCCTGAATGTCGTGCGTAAAGTTGCAGAGTGGCGCGCGGTGTACCAGCCGTCCCCTCCGAGGAACTCGACGCCAATTATAGGATCCCCTCCCCCGGAACCCGGAATAACCGTAAACGAATCTCTGGAATCGTCCCTGGCACGTACAGAAGATAGTCTGACTACCGGCGAGATGAAGGTCGACGTTCGCACTCCCCGCACAAACGGCACACATTATCTTCTGACAGGACTCACGCTGTTCATGACGCACGAGCCCTGTCTTATGTGCAGCATGGCTCTTTTACACTCTCGAGTTCGCGAGGTCATCTTCCTACGTGCCATGGACGCGACAGGCGGCTGTGGTGGTTCGACAGGGCGTGGAACGTGCGTTCCGCGGTTAAAGGGGGTGAATCATCGATATAACATTTTAAGATGGAAGACTGCGGAATATGATGAACATGACCAGGATGATACTGGTGATTGGGTGTTTATAACTCGGTTACCTGAAGATGTGGATGCCTAGTTCCTGTTCCGCTTGCTGTCGAGCCGTAAATAGCGGTGCTTCCGGGACTATTTATGAAGCCTTTCTCACGATTTACTGACATATGCCAGAGCAGGGAGAAAGGAAAGGTGTCCATGACTATCCATGTATACATACAACGGTTGCGGAAGGCCAGACAAGGATTATGTTTGGCACGCGCTGCGTGGAATTGTCTTGTCCTCCCTCACCCAGACTGTGTCCATCGATTGTCTTCGTGTTTCCATGATGGTGCGAAAATGTGTATTCATAGACGGTCCCGAACCCGGACACTGCTCTTCATCATGCTTCCCCTTCTCCCGTCTGGGACCGAGCTATAGAGATCTACTTATGTATCACGGCGTCCAGCTCGAATAAGCGACAAGGAAGATTGATGCCGAGAGTTCTAGTTGTCGACCTGAGCTCTGAGTCGGTGTTCCCTTGATTCTCGCAGCGAGCTGCCAAGAATGTGATTCTACGAGCTGCCCGCCGTCGCTGCCTCGCTGCCTTGTTGGTTTACCGGGCCACAGGAATGAACGTCCATCGCTGTTCGCTCTGCATGTTGAAATTCGTCGCGGAGATCTTCACTCTAATTTATCTTCTCGCGTGGCATCTGCTACAATGGTGCATAGCATAGCCATTTGAGGGATTCAGTCCCATAGCGTGTCTTGCTTAGCACGAAACTGTGCTCGAGTGGTCCTGGAACGTAGGAAAAACTTCAGACTTCCCGAGCCGAAATTAATATTGCCTCTTAACGCTCTACATTGTCCCGAATATGGTGATGATCAACCACGGACGAACCAAGAAGGGAGTAAGTACTATTCGAGTCTACGACAACGGCCTATCGCACTTCCGACTTGGTAGAACTAATAACAACTCGGCTTATGGAGATCAGTTCCTGGTTGATTGCTACGGTGCGAGTAAATTTAAGGTTCTGAAGCTACCGAACTTTGGCCTGGAGCGATGATGATCATAACCATCCTTGGTCCGGAAGCTCTCGTTATCCCGACCTTACGAGTATGTTAAGTAGAGCTTTCCGTGGTGGATCGTCCCCGCGTACCTCACCTCCTTACCTACGCTCTCCTTCCCTCCTTCCCCTTCAACTCCGCCTCCGTCTCCTCTCGCTCCCATTACTTCCTGTTTTGGATACACTACACTCTAGTAACTTTACTCCATTCGCTCCACTTATATTCTTCAAGGGTAATTCTCCCGCTTCAGTTCTCGAAGACGCTCTCAGCCCAGTCCCGCGCAAAACGTATCGATCATGTTCATTCGCAGGGAGACAGCAGGCGATCCTGGTATATTTCTAGAATACCAGTCTCCATCCTCTTGAATAAGCTAATGCTGGCCACTCTAGCAAATATTCCGTCAGAGTCAGTCAAGAAAGATGAAGCTCTTTTCATCTTCCTGCAAGTCTTCGGAGGACAAATCGGAATGCCGTTATTCATCGTGACAATGTTGTTCGCCCCGAGCGTGAAGAGGCACCTGACGCTTGTGAATTTCTGCGCGTCGTGGATTATCTACTCGATCGTGTATTGCTTGACGTGCGTTATCGCTATTTCTCTAGTATTCTTTCCTCGTCTCAAATCCGACTGTACAGGGTTTACCACGACGGGGATCGATCAACGGGAATTAATTCACGACTTTGTTACGCCCAAGCAGTCATGGTACATGGAGTCGTACCACTGTGAGCAAGACCAGATGTAGATCCGCATGCCTCGAGTAGCCTTAACATTGCCAATAGCTCCGTCGTAACTTACTGCGCACTACACATTCAAGTCTGGATGGGTGTTCGTTACGCCATCAGTCAGACATCGTGGTTACAGAAACATAAGAGGAAAGTTCTCATCACTGTATGTGTGCTTCTATTACTCCTTTAATGGATGCCGGTTTGACACCGCCTCCAGCTTTTCATCGCGCCATACGTGGTTTTCGTAGCTTTCTCTGTCGCATCACTTGTAGTACGTCGGATTGGACTTAGTGCGGGTCGGATCCAACCTGATTTCTTGACTGAAAGGTCTTGTTGGAGCATCCCGAGCTTCTCGACAGATCAGGCTCATACTATTGCACAATCAACTATGATCCTTTGTGAGTTCGCTCCTCAACTGCAAACCGTCTTAAGTTCTAGCGACTCATTAATCGACCTGCCCATTCAGAGTGTTTGCCGTACCTGGTTTCGCAGCCGGCGTGATTGCAATCATGATCATCTTAGAAAGTAAGCCATGAAGCTAGCTCTTCCATTCCGACTAGAATTAGTCACTGATCTTCGATTGTTGCTTCCGTTTCTATCCACTCCATCCTCAACACACACAAACAAATTAATCAGTCATCATTGGAGTAACGCTCGTCCGTCGATGGAAGGCTGTGCGCTCCTCACAACGGCTGACCGCCGCGTCTATTTCCATGATCATCCGCATTGCGATCTTCAGCGTATACGGATTCGCTACACTTGGGTAGGTTTTCCCTTTTCAAAGATGGTTACCTAGTTTCCTCTCTTCCCCCCTTCTCTCTGTGTGTCAGTTCTGACTCATGTGCTATGTTTATGTTATTGTCCTTTTCATAAAAATAGTGCTTGCGCGGCCTTCCTCGCTCGATCCCTCTCCATCTGGCCTTACCTCGTCCAAGCATCCTGTGAGTCCACCCTCTCCCTGTCCAACAATACAATACAATACAATAGGCGAGACTGAGCTGATCTATCTATATATTATCCTAGTACCGACCGCTGTATTCCTCATGTTCGGCACGCGCCGCGACGTCTGGCGAGCATGGTGTTTCTGGAAAAGGAGAAGGAGCAGCCGGCCAGAACGCAATGGACCACTTTCTATCCGTGTCACGCTCGAGCGCGCTACGGACTCGACGACTGAGGGTGATGCTGCGCTATCGTCGTCCGTTTCAGACGAGCGGCTCGATAATCTGAATGCGAAGGAAAGAGGAGCGAGTCGTCAGGTCGGCGACGGTGTTCGCCCACCACGTGTGCAGGAGAAGAGCGAGAAAGACGCGCATGGAGATGTTGTGATAGTCATTGGTCGACTAGAACACGATGACGTGTGTTGATATTATTGATGTGCTCACATCTTTCGCATTGATTTTAATTCATGTTGCGATGCTGGACATGTATCATATCACTATTTACTGGATGGATTACTGCCTTTTTTCGGAAGCAAGCTTTCTTATTGTCATTACCCCCGTTTCATTTCACGTCGTCCAAACCGAAAAAAAAAAAAAAAAAAAAACCCCAAGATATGAAATGGCAATTTTCTCTGACAGAATTATAATTCTGCATGTTTAGTAGACCAGTCAGTTAGCTCTCTCTCTCTCTCTCTCAAAAAGAAAGAGCACTCATACATACGAGCATGCATATGCATGCAAAAAATGTCTACACGCAATCATCCATGTTTGTCAGAACATAACAAAAAAAAAACTTCATCAAGCCTCATTCCATTCCATCCCAAAACAGGTCACGTACTCATCCTATTCGTAAACGTAAAACCATCCCTCCCCACACAAGCCATAATAATAATTTTATCCCTCCATCTATAAATAAATCACTCAAGTCTACGTACGTAGTCCGCAACGCGCTCTGCTCTGGTAAGTCTGTCACGCTCTATGGTCTACACACGCCATTCCATTCTTTTCTATGAAGTGAAGTGAAGAAGTATTTTATTTTGAGTCATGTACGCAGAAGAAACCAAGCCAAGCCAAGCCAAGCCAAGTCAAACCAACTTTACTTTTTTCTGTCAAATTTGTATGTTCAAGCATTCATTTTCTTCAAGGCTTTTTTCTTTCATTCATTCTTTCACCTGACAGTGGGCAGTGACAGTGCCAGCTCAGGCTCATCTCATTAATATTTAGACTTTAACGACTCTCTCCTTTCGTGAACTTTCTTTCTTTCTTCCTTGGTATGGTACTTCATTCTATTCTGCACGCAGGTTTCCTTCGATTCGGTTCGATTCGATTCGATTCGATTGCGAGTGACCAGAGAAGAAAAGGAAAAAAAAATGGAATGGAATGGATGGATGGATGGATGGATGGATGGATGGACGTATATCAGCGAGAACATACATACATACATACATCCCAAGCGACAAGCGACAAGAGTGAGTAAAAGAGATAATGCGAACGAACGAACGAACGAACGAGTGAGTGAGTGTAGTAAGCAGGGTACGAAAGAAAGTAACTCATGAAAAAAAAAATGAAAAAAAAGAGGAGCGCACAACGACGCAACGACGAAGAAAACGTCGACTCCAACACCAGAATCAAGAGAGAAAAGAAAAAAAAAACACTCCAGGAACTGAACGGAAGCAACAGGGAGGGGCATCTGAAATATCTGAAATGGGAGGTGAGAGACCGACAGAGAGAAAGAGACGTCAGACTCATAGCAAGAAAGAAAAGAAAAAAGAACAAGAAGTTTTGAGAGGAGGAAGAGGAAGAGGAAGAGGAAGAGGAAGAGGAAGAGGAAGAGGAGAAAAAAAAGTGTGTAAATTCTATGTACAACAACAACAACAACAGCAGCAGCAGCAGCAACAGTAGTAGCAGAATCAGAATCAGAATTGAGAGCATCGTTGAATATTTGGCCTTGGCCTTGGACTTGATTTGACTGGAAGCAGCGCCTGTGTATGAGAAAAAAATGGCTTGTAGTGGTGGTAGCTAGCTTTGAATCGAAAAAAAAAGAAACTCGGGAATCGGGATCTTCAGAGTGTAAGTAAATGAAAGATGAAGATAATAGTGGTAGCGGTGGCAGTGGTGATGATGATGATGACAAGGAAGAGGAGGAGGAGGATGATATGTAAAAACGTAGGTCGTAAAGGGCCGAAACAGAAACAAAAGAACAGAAGGGGAGACAGAAAGAGAGAGAGGGAAAGAAAAAAAAAACGATATAAATACACGTGAACTTCTGTTTTTTTTAAAAAACACTGATGTTGGATTGGACGTGCGTGAAATTTCTTAGCGCGGCTTTTGAGGCGTTTGCTCCTTCCAGTTTCGAGATGCGATGGGTGGGTTGGGGGTGAGACGACGTGAGATGCGATATAAAGCGAAGCAAGGACGAGACGAAGACGACATTGAGTGGAAGATGAAAATGAATCCCCGCCCGTGAACCACGTCCCAAGGTGCAAAAGGATCGAAACCCGTCGCGGAATCCGGAGCAGCTCTATCGAATATCACTCGTCAGCAACACAAACGACGGAGTTTAACCCTCGTCCATGGCAGTCCTCCGCCTTCTTCTCCTCTTTCTTCACCTCCTCATTCCCGCCGCCCTGCGGTTTGTTGTTATTCCCATTCGATCTACTGGTCTTCGATCCAGAAGCCGTCGTCGCCGTCCCGTCCCGCACCGCCGTTCTTATACGTCCTCCTCGTCTCCAACCTCACTTCTCTTTCCCTTTCTCCTTCCCTTTCTCCCCCCTTCTCCTCCCCTTCCCTATCCTTATCCTTATCCTTCTCCTTCTCCCAGTCTCTCCGCAACCCTGTCGACGTCTCCACATCCATCCGCTCCGGGTTCGTACGCTCCAGCTTCTCAAATCTCATCGCCGAGACGGATAACCTCCTCCCGATCCCTCCTCCCCCCAGACCGGTACTATCCAGCGAAGGCGCAGGCGAACTCGCAGCGCTCCTCGATAGACTCCTCCCTCCGCCGTATCCGCTCACGCTCGCACCTTCTGACGTATCGCGTCCTCGTTCTCTCTCCCTGTCCCTTTCTCTTTCTCGCTCTCGCTCGCGCAGGAGGGGAGGGGTGACGCTCCGACGTATTTCTCGTTCGTCCACAAAGGAAGATGCTGTTGATGGGGGATGATGCTGATGATGATGAGGATGATGGTGGTGGTGGTGATGATGATGAGAAGGAGGCGCATGGTGGTACGCGGACGAAGACAACAAGGACGTCGATGCCGGTGCAGTCGGCGGGCGGGGTACCGGTACAGGCACAGGTATAGGCGGGAACGTGTACGAATCCACACCCGGCGCAGTCGGGTACCCTACACTCGCACCCGCGCCGCTCGTACTCGTCGGCGGAGTAGGCTGGAACATCGGGCGGGGCGAGAGCCCATTCACCGATGGGGCTCGTCCTAGTCCCGCTGCTGCTGCTGTCATCGGCGCTACGCCCTTCTCCCTCTCCAGCATATCCTGCTGCAACTCCGCCACCTGCGCACGCAGCCTCCCCACTTCCTCCCTCCAGCTCCTCGCTTCGACTGCAACGGCCTCTCTTACCAGACTCTCCACCTCCGCTTTGGACACCACACCGCCGCCAGGGCTCGGTTCGCTGTTCGCTGCTGCTGTTGCTGTTGCTGCCTTCATCTTCGCCAACTGCGCCTCGCTCTCCTTCGCAAGTGCGCCCACGCGCCGCAGTTGCTCGCCGAACCATCCCTTGAGGACCTGCGCATCGCTAAGCGCGTCGTAGAACTGCTCAAACGGTGCGAGGAACGCAACCTTCTCCGTGCTGCTCGTCGACGCGCGGTGCAGCGTCGCAGGCGTAGCCGGCATCAAACTCGTATTTAACCTCGCATGCCCGTGCCCACCCGTACTCGACCCCGACCCCGCCGTAGTCGCCGAAGACCCAGCAGTAGCAGGTCCATGCGGGATAGCGAACGTCGCACCCGTCGCAGTCCTCGGGACACGCGAGAGCGAAGTGGGCTGCGAGAGCCTCACACTAGCGCTCTCCCCCGTCCCCTGCGCACGCTGCATGCTCAAGCGCGTCGGGGTCGGCGGAACCTGGCCCGGCGCCTTCCTCAAGCTCGTCCCGCGCTGGGTTGGCTGCTGATGTCCGCCGCCCGCCGCCTGGCTCATCACGGGCGGGAGACTGGGCAGCGCCATCGGGAACCGTCCGGGCTGTTGACCGGGCCGAGGAGGCGCGCTTTGGATGGCAGGCTGGAGGGACTTGAGGCTCGCGCTCACAGGTACAGCAGTTGGCATTTGTAACGGCCGTCTAAGTGATGCTGAAGATTGCGTATGCGAATACGAAGCTGAAAGAGAAGGAGGAGGCGGATGATGTTGTTGTTGTTGCTGCTGCTGCTGGTGCGGAGCGGGGGTCTTATGCCCGCTCGGTGGTGGGCCAGATTCGGGATCGCGTGGGCTGATCATTAGATCTGCAGGCTTGTTGCCACGCAAGCCGAACTGGCCCGCCCGACGCTTGGTGAAGCTATTCGGCGGAGGCGGCAGGTTGTGCGCGAGGGCGGACAAGCCCTGGCTCGCAACAAAGGTCTGCGGTGGTGGTGGTGGTTGGTTTTGACTTGAGCCTGAACCCGAGCCTGAGCCTCCCTGACCCTGGGAAGGATTCGGATTGGCGTTGGCATGGGTCGACGGAGGGGATGACGACGATGGCGGTGCAGGAGGTGCAGTATTGCCGCCAGAGCTACCAGAATTACTGTTGCTAGCTTGTGGCGGACTCGGGTTGTGAGTCCGGGTCGAAACCGGATGCGGATTAGCCTGCGGGTGCGGGTGCGGGTGCGGGTGCGGGTGCTGGTGCTGGTGCTGGTGCGTCGGCGGCGATAGATTCGATGTCGCCGTCGTCGTTCCCGTCGATGATGCCAGTGGTGGTGGTCGAGATGATACCTGAGTTTGTTGTGCTTGCGTCTGATTGGAAGCGATGTGAGGCGAGGGACTCTTCGCACGCGCTCCACCAAGGAGGGACGGACTCCGCGTGCGATTCACATTTGCTCTTGCATTGGGCTAGAGCGAGGGAGGCGTCGCCGCGAGCCGGTGGCCGTTCGGACTCGATCCAGTACGTCGCAGAGGCGGAGCGACGGGAGCGACGGGAGCAGAACCTGAATTAGGGCCAGGAGCACCAGGACCAGTTGCGGTCGTGGGCGTGGGATTGACGATGTTGACTGTAACAGAGGGCGCAGCGACGCTCGCACGGCGACCAGAGACAGAGCCGCCATCAAGAAGACCGGCTGTCGAGCCCCGGCGTCCAGCATTATTCACGTCAGCACCTGCCAAACCTGCGGCGCTGCCTCGCCGACTCTCGATGAGCGCTTTCTGCTTTTGCTTTACGGCGAGCATGGCGCGGACCTGCTCGAACGCCTGCGGATCGCGCTGGATAGTGAAGCCCATGACGACAGGTGAGATCGGTGTGCTTGGCCCCGTGTGCGTTGCCCCTCCCGGAGGGGGAGTGTGCGCGTTTGAATGCGCGGGGCTTCTAGAGTACGCTGATGACATGTTTGGGAGAGCAACACCGCTGATGGTGACACGTCTTCGCTTCGAGGGATGCTGCTGCTGCCGGGTAAGCGAGTGAACTGCTGAAGGAGGCGGGGCTGCATGAGTATGAGCGTTTGCAGCTGTAGTCGTACTATGTTTGTCCGTTGAAGCCGCATTATTAGCATTGTTTGTACTCCCGACGTTTGTGTTCAGATGGAGCTGTTGGCGAGCTCGCGTCGACGGTCTTGCTGGCGACGGAGCCTTCCTCGGCGGAGACTTTGTCTGCTGAGCCTGTGCCGAGGATGGTGGTGGTGGGGGCGGCGAAGGCTCGAGCTGGTCGACGTCCTGCTCCTGCTTTACGATCCTTGGCGACTCCGGTCTGTGAAAGATTCATTCAGTTCAGTCGAAACAGACTGCAAAGAAAAAAGGGGCAAGGACATACTCGGACGAGTTGTCTCTCTCCAAAGCCCGTTTTCTGTTTTCCCGTTTTAAGGGAGGAAGAGGATTGGCAGGGAGCGGAGTCTGAGAGTGGGAGAGACGTCTGCCGTCGTGTGTTGTAGAAGCATCGTTGCGAAGGTAAGGGGAATGGGAGTGGATTGGAGGAAGGGCCCTGTCTCTGTCGTCGAGCGCGCTGAAAGCCTGGGCGAACGACGGCAAGGACTGGGAGGACATGGGGACGGGGATGAGATGATGGCGGGAGGAACGAGGCTGAGGCTGAGGCTGAGGTTGAGGCTGAGGTTGAGGTTGAGAGGGTGGGAGCCGTGAGCCGTGAACCGTGATTGTGATGATTCTAGCTCGTATCAATCTCTGCTATCTGCTATCCTCGTCCTCGCCCTCGTCGTCGTCGTCGTCGTCGTCGTCGACAAAGAATATTCGTATTTACTCCATTTGGCCATCATCATCATTCCACATATCTCGCAGATGATTTATGCAATGCTCTTTCACTATCATTTCAAATGCTTCGTTCAAAACACGTCAACGTTTTTACAGCCTATTTGCAAGTACATCATGCCACTGTGCAACACTGAGATCAGAATCTGGCACGCATGTATGTACACAACTCAGACCTGCAGGTGAACATCTTTCCAGAATCTCGCGTCTGAGGTTTACGGCTTTGGGCAGATAATCATCGCCATCGCGTGCGTTCCTTCAGAATACGAACTTCCAGGTGTTCGTGGAAGAAATCGAATCACGTTCACCCCGGCTATGTAGGGTCGAAAATTGACGTGGACGAGCAGCTATTTGAAGATGAAGAATGATCAATTTATCGTCCAATTTAATCCAAGCCAAATCAAATGCTGGAAGTCTAACTATTGGTCTGGTGGAGAAAGCAGCAAATGTACCAATTACATTCTACCATGGTGCTAGCTATTTTTCGTCTTTCCAAGACGTTCAGTTTGTCTCGGAGAATCCCCGCCATCGTTTCGTTTCGTAGGGCTGAAGAAGCTGACGTTAGAATCACTCTTTCGGATATACATGTACGCCAATGTACCGCAGTCCTTTACAAAATCTCGCGCGATATCCCTGGCAACTCCGTAACCTGTCTGTCGCAATGCTAGGTCTTATCACGTCATTGCGCGGAAACTTCGAGAATTTACGATTGAATCCTTGTTGGACCTATCGTCTTCGCGTTGTTCGCACCTAACCTAGAGAGGCTCTCCCTTCTCCCACACGTCCATGGAACCGACGATTCAAATTTCTTGCATCGCTTCGCGGAGATTCAGCCCGACTTGCGGTACCTTATCCCTCCCATTGAACGGTCGCACTGCGGCACCAAGACAGAAAGGTTTTCCCTGACAGTAGATTCCCCCCAAAAAAATCTTCGACGTCGAGTATTATCTTCTCCCACTACACATGAACGAAAAACCACGCACTGCATCTCAGTCAGTCAGTTCAAAAGTTCTTCCCGCCCAAAATGCACGCGATACATTCATCAATAAGTAGTGATGAACTGGAACAGGGCTTGGGGAACGTGTTAAAAGGCCCGAATGCCTTTCTTCACGAGCCTGGTCTTGGAGTCGACAGAAGACAGACTACACCGGAACTCCAGCAGAAAGTGGACGTTCTCGGCTTGTATGTCAGGATTCGAAGAAATCGATTTTCAGTGAGTCCGCGCGATAGCGCCCTTGTTGTTGGACAATGAATCACAGAAAAGGTTTTAATCTAGATCGATGTCCCTGCTTTCTTCGGTAGTTCTTTACCAATATTACATGTACATGACTTTGCTTTTCCATACTCTATTTCCAAGTCCATTTTATCTAGTGTTCTCCGTTTCTAGTAGTCTCTGCGCCCCCTCCATCGCCATTGCAAGAAGCCTTATCTTGTTCACTAGTGGTTAATATGCGAAGCTGCATTCATTTGAGAGACGATGGCAAGGACCTTAATATGCGGGAACGAAACGGCGTAGATATTCGTTGCGCGAGTACAGGACCGACATTCATTTCATCTTAAAATCGCCTTCCGGAATGTAACAACAGTCGACGTCTTGAAGAAGGATTATAAGTCACGCTGCTGAATCACGAACGAATGATTCAATGGCTCCAAGCGAGGCACAAAAAGCCAAAGCGAGCAGACACTTGAATAGCAAATGATTCGGGATAAGGCGGGGCACCCAGAACAAGCAAGCTACAACTGACAGATAGTAAGTAAATAGACGAGACGCAGATGCACAAAAAACACTATATCAAAAAATACACAGTAACACCATCGAAAGTAATCAAGACCGGACGAATTAGATAGACAAGTCTAAGCTAAGGAGACCTAATTTGCACGGCATGCGGGGCAAGAGCACGGAAACGAAAACGTACATGCCCTCCCACTAAAGCTCATTTTCTTCTCTTTTTCCTTACAGTCAGCACCGTTACTTGACCACCCACAGCGCCGGTATCGGCGTTACCGTTCTGTGCCGGAGATGGCGCTGCATCGGGGTTCGCTATCGAAATATCGCCATGCACGAAGGACGAATACGTATCCGCCGACGGTTCGGGTTCAGGAAACGGATTCGGCGATATGTCTTCATTCAGTTGAGACAGTGAAATCGGGCGTCGTGGAGGCGTCTTAGGAGGAGGTTCGAGAAACTGTTGAGTGTTCTCCCCGTCTTCTCCGGATTGGTCTTTCTTTGTGATAGGATCACCATCTTCATCGCCGACGAGGAAGGGCGGTGGCGCCCTTCGTGTTGATGACTTCTCGCTGAAGTGTATCCCGCCACTACAAAGTCCACGGATGGACGCTTCGAGGATGGACGTTGCCCGCAGCGAGCGTTCAGTCGTCGAAAACTCGTGGCTCGTCATGAGTGATTTGATCACCCGCTCAACAAGATGGTGTGAAACTTCACCTGGCTCAGGTGCTAAAGGATTTGTTGACGTTCCTTCTTTGACCTCAGATGCAGGTTTGGAGTGTATGTCCCGAGATGGAAAGACGAGCACGAAGAAGCCGGTGACTGCACCGGCGACGCATTCCTGACGGAATGACATACGTTCCCAGAACTCGTCTGCACTCACTAAGCCTAGTTCTCCTTCAGTCCGCGTTTCTTTTCCCTTCTCCTTGTCGACCTTCTCTTTCCCGTCCTTTTTATCCGCATCTGTCCGTCGACGCTTTCGCGAAGGCGAATGCAACCCATCGACTTGCGTTGTACAGGCGATCTCATCAATAAATCGCGTTTTGGGATCGTCATCGAATGATGGGATTAATTGTCCAAGGTTGTACTGCTCTATTGCCTTTCCACTGGGAACATACGGTAGAGGTATCTCCTTCTGCGAATAAGGATGCCCGTATATCCACTTTGGGCTTTTCGTATCGTTCGGCTTCAGAGCATCACCAAGAGCTTGCAACGCTTCGAGCTCGTTCATCCCAGGCAACACATAATACAACCTGGCGTCTCCCGCATCATGTCCCAACTCCTGCACCGTACGTCCCAGCAAGCGCTTCCACCACAAACATAATTTCACGTCATTGAGGGGTTTCTTTGAAGGGTGTTCGGCCGAATTTGGGAACAGGTATTGCCGTTCTGCACGAGCAAATAAATGGATCCAAAGTGTCGTCCCTCGGAGTTTTGTCGGCCGCGTCTCTGGTGATGCGTAGAATGAGATGAGAGCCCTTACAAGTGCAGTTGTCGGAGAGGGACGTTTCCCTTGTCCTGTCGAGTCTACTTTCGCAACATATAGGATAGCACTTGTCGTAGCGGGGATATGGAATAGGGTCGCTTCGATGGCTGTGACGAAGACGTGCTGGGACTCGGTCGGGGTCGATTGTGACCCGGATTTCGACTCAGCTTCGGCTCGGGCACTCTGATCAATGTCTACTTGCTCTGACGCAAAGATGAGAATGTTCTGGGCATAAATACGTGGCCGCGTCGAAGCGTACAGGAAAAGTTCTCCACATTTATGCGGAGCGGAGACGAGAACGTGCAGATAGAAGTGTCGCGTCCCTGGGAGAGCCTTCAGCGAGCTGAGTAGATGATCTCGCAGCTTCATGACTTTCCTCTTGATAAGCGAATCGATATCTGAAAGAATAAACGTCTTTTGATCCAGCAAGGACCCTTCAATGCGCAGCAAGAATGTGCGAAGGTGAAGAAAGCAAAGAACTGTTCAAATCAAGAAGGAGCTGCTCGATGTGAGCCTCAGCTTAAACATAAAGACAGCATGTCTCTCGTGATGCGAAGCGTATTCAGAACCAAGCCGACGGACGAATGCTATGGCTAGCGATGGTAATGGTACGGATTCAAGCGTGAGTTGTGTCCCTTTGGCCGCGCCGCGCCTTCCCCAAGTGGTCAGCACGTGCTCGTGATCCGCTTTTCTTAATATGGACTAGTCGAAACAAATGGACGTGGCGTGGACCCGCAAATTCAATCGACAATATATGCATCGAAAAAAGAACCTTTTCAAAGCGACTTTCTGCTAGCGACTGTGTATGAGTCAAGCAAGCTACAAAAATCCAATACGCCCTGCAGAGGCAAACGGGCAATGTGTCGTTCATTTTCACCGCAATCAACACAAAGAAACGTGATATTGATTCTTATTCTGTCCGTGGAGCGGAGGGGGCGACAAGGCCGAATTGTTCACAATTTTCACCTTTACGATGGCCACCTCATCCCGTCCGACCCAGACAGCTAAACGAGGTACCGATACGGCGGTGGTAATAATGAGGAATTCTGTGTTGTGTTTTTCCTACTTCTAGCTACGGTTTTGCAAATGCATTTTAAGTTCATTCCCCCTCCCCCCCCCGACTGGGAAGCACACTAGGCCGGTAATATGATAATTGATAATCAAGTTCAATTCAAGCTCAAGTCCTGATTTTGTAAGCTTTACTTATGCATTGTATTGTAATATACATAAACTGAACTACACCCTGAGTCGGGATGCAACTATTATACAGAGTACGATGCTACGAAGCGGTGGAAATTGGGGTTACAAACATAAGAAAGCTGGCGCGTCATATTCCATCGCCATTCACTTTGATATATCGAGGACAACGCGACCGGCAACCTTACCCTCCTCCAGCTCTTTGTAAACTCTGCACACGTGATAAAATTATCAGTACTTGGCCACCACGAAAATCCTCGGAGGATAGTACGCACTTCTCAAGCTCTGAAAGACCTCGGACAGTATACTGACACTTCGCTTTGCCTATTGCTGCGAGTTGAACGGCCTCCTTGATACATTGTCGATTTCTACAAAGAAGTTTTGTGATTATTCAGCCAGAAAGAACGAAAACAGGAATTGGTATACCCTATCAGGATACCGCGAACTGTGATACCCTTGATACAGTAAAGAAACGTTTTAGTCAGATTCGATGTTCGAGAGACACAAGAACCTACCTTGAGTGTGAGTATTATAAGCGGTATGCTATAAACACCATCTTTCGGTAGGCCAACGGCCACCAGAGTAGCTCGGTTCCGCAAGTATCCAACCGCTTGGTTATAAACGGCAGAGTTTCCACCTATTATAACCGCAGCATGAGCCCCACCCTCAGTCGCAGCGACGACGTCGGAAACGAGATCTTTGCTCTTTTTGTAGTCGATCCATTTCTCGGCTCCGTATCCAAGAACAAGTTTACGCTTGTCTTCGCCTGAGTCGATTGCGACTACACGTAGACCCATGGCCACTGCGTATTGTACGCCTACGATAGTCATCGTTACAGAGTCAGATCACCGTTCCATACAGGATCTCCATGGTTACCTAGATGACCAAGGCCACCTCCGGCACCAGGTATCACGACCCAATTCCCAATGTGAGCATCGCACTGCCGTATGGCACTGTATACAGTATACCCCTAAATCGAGGGAAAGAAATTTGAATAAGAATGATTCCAATCGAGAGCGGATACATGTCGTTTACTTACTGCGCACATAATTGGGGCTGCTTCCTCGTTTTTCAATGCATCCGGGATAGGTATAACAAAATTCACGGGAACGACTGCGTACTCGCAGAATGTGCCATCGACCGAGGATCCAGCGCTCTGCATTTGTGAACAATCTGGACATTCATCTCCGATCACTGCACATCCCCAATACCTAGATAGAATATTACTTACAGGACTCCTCACCATTCACGCAAAATTCGCAATTTCCACACGCGCTGACAAGGAATGTGATACCGACGCGGTCTCCAATCTTGACGGGAGAGTTACGGGTATTCTTGCCTATAGCTACCACTGAACCAACGCCTTCATGACCGCCAATCAAAGGCTGCTTAAGAGGTAAATCCTTTGCGAACCATCCTTCTTTAAGTCCAAAGTCCGAGTGACAGACGCCAGAATGCGTGAGCTTCACGAGACATTGACCCGGAAGAAGGTCGCTAGGAGCAACCACAGGATGGTTATTAACGAGTTTGAGAGGTGTACCGAGCTTCGGTAAGATATATGCACGCTGGACACTTGGGATTGTGTTTGACGCAGTTCCAACCATGATGCGGAATGGCTCGGAGGATAAAGCAATCCCTCGAGGAGGGACCTTGATTTATACCATAAATATGGTCACAGGGACAAGAGTTTAATGGGTGCATTTCAGACTTCCCGTCAGCATTACTCGTTCTAATTGGCCAGATATGGGAAATTTTTAGCCATTAGAAGGACCAATCCAGCCAAGTCGAAGGACCCTGCTGCCGAGTATGGAGTGCCAAGGTCAGCCACTCCCCTATTTTAAACGAAATCCTGAGTCGGACGAAAGCTCCGAGTCTGGGTTGAAAGAGGGTTCCACAGGGATTTGCAAATCCAAAAAAAAAAAAACTGGAATAAGCAAAAGACGCACCTATGACTGTGTTTGAGCTTAATACAATAGGTTTGGTTAATCTGAGTCTTTACGCACTGGAGTCATTCGGTGAGCTT
Source organism: Sanghuangporus sanghuang (assembly GCA_009806525.1). Taxonomy (NCBI): domain Eukaryota; kingdom Fungi; phylum Basidiomycota; class Agaricomycetes; order Hymenochaetales; family Hymenochaetaceae; genus Sanghuangporus; species Sanghuangporus sanghuang. Next base: position 201,642 of record VVIT01000017.1, on the reverse strand, counting down.
CTCTGCATCTGCACCCAAGGATGCTTCCGGCGGTGTCCATAATCAGGAACGCGGCTTTGCCCTAGACTCATTGGTTCGTTCCCGCAGGAAATCATTGAATTGCGAGGGGCCTGACTCAAATCCGTTATGCGTTGAGGGTAAGAAAAGAAAGACAATACCTCAGCGGCCGTAGTGACCATACTGTATTCGACTGCGCGTAGGAAATGGTAACTCGTAATGTTAGATTTCATCTCTAGATCTTATTTTGAGGGGAGTAATGCATATATTTCATCGTCAAAGGGACTCTCACTCACAAATACGTGAATTTCTTTCTTTGGAGCAGGAGTAGCGCATGCTGTAGCCTAAATTCCATCGTCTTTAAAGATTCTCATGCGTAACAGTCTGGACAAAATTTCCAAATAGCGTATTCACCTCCCGGTAATTGATGGTGCATAAATAAGGCCAAACAATACGGCCAACAATACGGCCAACAATCACAAATAGTCTCTGACGAGTGTGCTCACTGTTGCACTTTGTTTTATCGATGAAACATGCTTGCGCATGATCCGAATGTCTCATGAATGGGAAGAAAAAAACTTCTCGCAATTCAGCTCAGACGGCGTAAGACGCGACAAGCATGGACACGGAGTGTCTGTAACGCCTTGTGGACACGTTTCTGCCTAGATGATACAGCGGACACACAGACAACTGAAGTTGCGGACGGATGCATGGTTGGGGGAAGAGAGACACTCACAATGAAAGTGACATTTTTAGCCACAGAGGTGTGAAGGCGACAGCGACAGCGGCAGCAAACGCGATATCGAATGCTTCCATGACCACAGAAAAGCTTCGATGCTGTGCGCAGGGAGCTCACTTTTTTTCAGGCGTTGTAGAAGGAACGGTTGACCGATAGACAACTGGTGTGCACATTCCGCTCATCTCACCACCTCTTCTCTGATGACAAACTTTTGCCATGTTGCGTACGCGTTTACGAGTATTCCGCTTAAAATATAGGCCCTGCTCGGCACTGTTGAGATCCACATTTGCAACTTCGAAGATTTCTACCAGAGCAAGACGGCACGAGACGGTGGATGCAATATTACTCAATGCTGTGATGGCTACCTCAAGACGCAGAACGTAAGCAGAGGGAGATGCGGATCACGTGGTTCCACATGTCTCTTCGGGCTATCGGAACGTCCGTTCCTTATTTTCTTCACAGCGACTTTCTATCGGTCTTGTCTGTAAATCAATCGCTTCAAATTAATTCCGTATGCCTCGTTGAAGTAACAAGTGTAAACTTCATTTATTTTCACCATGATGGTCCAAGAGGCAAGTAATCATGATTGAATGCCATGGCTCAAATAAATGTAAACTACTTTCTTGTCGGTTCATGAGGCTTTAAATCGGACTGGATATAGTTTGTACCTTTACAGAATTAGCATCCACGGCCATAGGACTCTGAAAACACCGCATCCCGTCTGATCTGCGCAGTTAAACGGAGTACCGCCCAGTTAGTACCACGGTGGGGGACCACGCGGGAATCCTGGGTGCTGTGGTTTTCTTGACCTTTAGCTACCATTTTATTTTGTAAATACACTCATAACCCCCACGCAGTAAGGCTGCAAGTAAAGCGGGTTCCAGACAAGCTCGACTTCTGGTTTTGTTGTTTGAACAACACACTTTCGTAATACAACTTGTACTTCATTGCAATGAAAATGGAAATGAACTACAATGAGGCGAGATAGAATACAGCAACAGCATTACTGAACGGCGGGAGCCAGGAACGGCAAGAATAAATAAATAGGTGCATTGCATTGAGTCATAATTCACTTTGATATATCGAGGACAATGCGACCAACAACTTTATTCTCCTCCATCTCTTCGTAAACCCTGCAGGTCGCGCCAGAGTAGAATGAATTTAGCCATCACAAGTATCCAGTGGAGAAATTACGTACTGCTCAAGCTCCGAAAGACCTCGGAGAGTATACCGGCACTTCACTTTGCCTATTGCGGCGAGTCGGACAGCCTCCTTGGCAGACTGGCGATTCCTACATGTAGGCACAAGATAAGGGAACGATCAATCTGGCAGGACGCTGAGAGAGAGAGAGAAAGAATCGTTGTACCCTATCAGAATTCCGCGAACTGTGATACCCTTTATACAGCAAAGATCATAAGTCGAGTTTGATATTCGATAGGCGCGTGAACTTACCCTTGCAGCGAGCAATACCAGCGGGATAGATATAACACCATCCTTAGGTAGGCCAACGACTACCAGAGTAGCTCGATTCCGTAAATATCCAACCGCCTGGTTATAAACGGCGGTGCTGCCCGTTGTGATAACCGCAGCATGAGCCCCTCCTTCGGTAGCGGCAATGATATCAAAGACGAGATCTTTGCTCTCTTTATAGTCGATCCATTTCTCCGCTCCGAGCTCGACGACGAGCTTACGCTTATCTTCGCCCGAATCGATTGCAACAACGCGCAGACCCATGGCTGCTGCGTACTGGACGGCTATGGAAGCACGGTTAGAAAATCGCATTATTCCTTCATATAGACTTTCTGTTACCTAGATGGCCAAGGCCGCCTCCCGCACCAGGTATCACGACCCAATTCCCAATGCGAGCATCGCACTGTTGTAGGGCATTGTAGACAGTAAAGCCCTGAAGTTAGAACGAGAAGATCAAAATAAGAATGGCTCCGGTTGAGAGAAAATCTACGTTATCTTTACTTACCGCGCACATAATTGGGGCTGCTTCTGCATCTGTCAGTGCATCCGGAATGGGTACAACAAAATCTACGGGAGCAACCGTGAACTCGCAGAAAGTGCCGTCGACCGTGGATCCGAACCTTTGCAACTGAGTACAATCTAGAGAAATTCACCTTCAATCAGTGCACGTCGACTTCTGAGAGCAGATCTACTTACAGGATTCATCACCATCCAGACAATGCTCGCAATTTCGACAGGTGTTGGCCAAGAATGTAATACCAACGCGTTCTCCAATCTTGACTGGCGAGTTATGCGTGTGCTCGCCGATAGCTACTACAGTCCCTATGCCTTCATGACCACCAATCAAGTTTGGTTTCGGACGCGTCTTCTGTGCGAACCACCCTTCCTTGATTGCAAAGTCCGAGTGACAGACGCCAGAGTGGGTGAGCTTTACAAGACATTGGCCAGGGAGGAGGTCGCTAGGAGCAACGACGGGATGATCATTAATGAGTTTAAGAGGCACACCGAGAGTTGGTAGGACAAATGCGCGCTGGACGCTTGGGATTGCGTTAAACGAAGTCTCGGACATGATGCGAGAGGATAAAACAGGCGCTCAAGAAACTTGTTTGATTTTATACCATCAAATATGGTCACAAGGACAACGACCGTTTTCTCACCGGTGTCGCATTTGATCATCAGTCAGAAGGGTGGACATTGATATTGTAAAAGAGGTCGTATCTTTGGTCTCCTTATGAGTCGTGAGTATCATAACAGAAGATCAAAGTGCGCTTCTCGCTGATATCCATGGTCAGAAACAATACTTCGTCTTGGACTCATCGTCTCAGGAGATGAATGAATTGAGAGCAGATGTAAAGGGCCAGTGAATTGCCGTGCGTGCGAGTCCGCTGTCCCTGGCCTTGTATGAAGAAGGAAGATTAAATAAAATAATAATGACGTCGGTACTGTGTATGTGGACAGTTTCTCACGGTATTGATGTTACATAAACAAGTCCAAACAACACGGTCTCAATCACGCAGTGGCCAGTAACAAATCCAGGTCAATGCTACAAGTTACTTTCTCTTTAAAACATATACGCATACAGTCTGAGCATCTCGGGCGAATCACAAAAATAATAACGGCGTAACACGGCGACAAGCGAGGACTCGGAACTCCTGTAACACCTGTTGACAACGTCCCCCCAGGGCAGGTGAAACTACTATCATAGATTAGCGCGTTTTGTCGCACTCGCATTCACCGGAGCTGGGCGAAGAGAAACAAGCATAACGGAAGCGGCATTGTTCGCCTCGGAGATGGACGTAGCGTCAGCAGCGGCTGCAGCAGCAAATGCGATATCGAATGCTTCGTTGACTTCAGAGGAGAAAGCGCGCTACGATGCAGCGCGCAAGGAGCTCATTCAGGCTTTGCAGAAGAAGCGGTTAGTCGACAGACAGCTGGTACGCCCGCTCTGCTCTTCTTGCCACCATCTACGCTGACAATCCCATGCTGTCTTGCGTGCACGGCCTGTATGAATGCTCTGCTTAAAATTCAGGCACAACTAGAGGTTCAGATCTACAACTTCGAAGGCTCCTACTTGAGCGAGACAGCACAGCATAGCGGAGGGAATATCATCCAGGGATTTGATGGGTATCTCAAGACGCAGAGCGTTGGACGAAGGAGACACGAGCCTACCGATGCGGACCGTGTGTTTTCGAATAGTTCACTGAGCTATCAGAAGGTTGGTTTATCTCGTTTCTATGAATTCGTTTTCTAACGTCGTTCGTTTTGCATGTCTGACAGAGCCTTGACCTCCTCGCAGAAGGTGCAGACGACCCAGACGCCTTCGGCCCCGCATTCGCCTTACTCAACCCAAACTCAACGCTCTCATCCAACTCCCGGGGCCCAACACCAGGTCTAACATCGATCGTCCTCCCTCCACCCACTTCCTCCACCACTCCCGTCTCTCAACAGAAATCCCACGATGGAAGCAGTAGCGGGCATCAACATCAGCCGTTAACGGCGGCACAGCAGAAGAAGATGCGCGATAAGGAGTATCAGAGACGGAAGAGAGCGAGTGCAGCGAGGGAGAAGGAGAGAAACGCGATGATTGCTGCGGCTGCGGCTGCGCAGGCCCAGGCTCAGGCCCAGGCTGCTGCACAAGCTGCAGGAGGAGGTACGAGTATGGAAGGGATAGAGGAAGGAGGAGAAGGGAACTCAGTCTCGGCGGTCTCTACCGCGAGAGGACGTATGAGCAAGAAGCCTCGTCAAGCTGACGATGACTGATTCTCGTTGCAGACGTCGATGACGAGGATGATCAGGTATGCCCAGTTCTACGCGTTTCGTTCTATGTTATTTCTTCTGCTGTTTATTCGTGTCTCTTTTAGAAAGGACTGTGTTTTTTTTACACGTTCGTTCGTTTCGATACTTATTTTTTCTCCTCTTTATCTGTATTATTACTCGTAAATGCAAACTTTCTATACAACAAAATTGCACTTTGAATTGCTTTTGACGGGAAGTAAAGTACAAATGGTAGGCATATTTGACTAAGGAGAATTCGGAAGAAAAACTCTAACTAATAGATAACGCATATGCATAGTGAGCCTCTCCTCTCCCATCTTACAGCTTTACCTGAGCCTTGAACTGATCCTCCGTAACACCCTTACCCATAGCGGCTGTCGAACTCACACCACCCGTGATGGTCTTGAGCACTCCGTCCACATATTCCGCACCGCTCCATTTCTGATGCGTCAGCACATCACACCCAATCTCCCTCTCCCGTCTCTGGACGATCTCGACGTACGCCTTCATGCCCTCCTTCTGGAACGCACTTCGCGAACAGGTCAGAGATGTACGCGTTGCTAGTGCAGTCCACCGAGCGTGATGAACTGCCAGACGAAGCCGAGCTTTCCGAGCTCCCAGATGTACGACTTCATCTCCGCCGGGCCGAGGCCTGCGGCTTCCCAGTTGAACGACGGGGAGAGGTTGTATGCGAGCCAGACCTCCGGGTGCACGGCGTGCACGCCCTGCGCGAATTCCCGAGCTTGGGAAAGGATGGGCTTCTTCGTCTCCATCCACAGTGCATCGGCGTACGGAGCGTACGCGCACGAACGCGCGATGGCGCATTGCGTACCGCCCTGGTAGCGGTAGAACCCTTCTCGCGTCCTCGGGGCATCCCAGTCCCAGAATGGCGCGGTCTGGAGGCCAAACCCTTTTGCCAGTGCGAGAGCGTTGTCTTTTGAGAGCGAATGGACTCTGGATTGGAATTCCGCGACGCGGGAGCCAGTGAAGGAGGGTGATTGGGCGACGAGCGCTTCGGTGAGCGCGTCGCCGTAAGTTTTGACACCAGCCTGAGCAACCCAGGCGTCCTCGACTGCCTGCAAAGCATCACCAACCTTACCGGAAGCTTCTGCCTCGTTCATGACAGTGACAAGCGGGCGCAGTGAAGAATTCGTCGAGCCGAGGATAAATGGATGATCCCTCTCATCAACATTGGTCGTAATGAGCGTGGCAGCCTCCGAATCCGTACGGCACACAATCAAGTTCTCCACTCCCATGATATCGTATTGCAATCTAATCGCTACCAAGCGGTTGATGTGTTCCTGGATGGGGACGAGGACTTTCCCAGCCATATGTCCGCACTTCTTCGTTCCGGGAGCCTGGTCCTCAATGTGAATACCTGCAGCACCCCTCTCGACAAAGAGCTTCGCGAGCTTCATGACTGCCGTGAGACCTCCGTGGCCCGTGTCCGCATCGGCGATAATGGGGCGGAGATAATCGATTGCCGGCGTTGCTGCTCGCTCCGCGTCGGACAAACGGAGACGCGCTTCCCGCTGCTTGCGGTCGTGGAAAAGCTGAGCCATGAACAGATGCTCGACCTTGTTTGGAACGGTGTTAGAGGGGTAATCTGCAGCGGAGTTAGTGGAACGGATCAGGTATCGAGACAAATTATTCGTTCTGCGTACCTGCGAGATCGGGCCCCGGCTCGTTCGTGCTCGAAGCCGTGCTGGAGGTTTGCCAACCGGAAACATACACTGTCTCCAAGTATTTTGCCATCTGGGTGACTTGCACCGGATCAAGACTTCATATTTATTTAGTATCAGATCAATTTCACAGAGATGTTCTAATACTTACGCTCCGTAGGTATGAGACGGAGTCTTATTCTTCCAATGCTCCGAAAGCAACCGCCATAGCTTCTTGCCTTGGATGTCCGAAGGATAGGAAATCGGGATTGTGCCACGTTTTGAGACGACCTGGTCAGCAGTGTACGGACGCTTGGTTCGTGCAAAGCGTGGGCTCTGTCGTCCCATGTCGGATAAGAATACATAAAATAGTTGAATGAGTCACAGAGTGCATACCTTCCAACGTTGCTCGAGTTCTCTAACTTCCTGCTCGAATGCAAAGCGCTCAGCTGCCATTTTAATTGATGATGACCTTGGTGTTGAGAGTGGAAAGAGTAAGGGGAACGTAGTGGCTAGGATGAAAGGAGGAAGGAGAGGCTTGGGCGAGACTGAGCATGAGACCTTGTGTATATATGCTATGCTACTCTACGCTACGGAGTGAATGCCAATAGTGTTCCGTTAGTGCGGATGATCGGCGAGTTCACTTGGCCAGTCATGTGAATTCCGCGGTTCCCGTATGCTCCCGTCTAACGTCACATGACTTTCTCTCCCTAAACACGCTCTAAAGACGCACTCATCCTCCGAGGTATGCTCATCATGGCGCGGGTTTACTACAACATCTCGCTTGATAGGCCACTTTTCATCACTCCAGGCCAATCAAAACATCGGCGCATCGCTCTGTCTCCCCAACAACCACTTGTTCAGGTTTCTTGAATCCAAGGCGACTCGTGCAATCTGGATTGTGATTCGTCCGAAATGCTCCGAATCACCGCCTTCTGTCCGCTGCTCCCTCTTTCTAACGATTACGGGACGCCGACGACGAGCAACGGTAGAAAAAAAGCGGGAGGAAATGAACGCGAGGCGACAGTGCGCTTTTAAAGCTCGCGTTCCCCTACCTGTCCGCGTCCGACTCTTTCCGCTGGCCCGGAACAGACTGTATCACCAGTAGATTGAACTTTGGGCCTCTCACTCAATTGCGTCTTTGGCCCGGAACTAGTACTGTCTCTATTTCGTCCTATCGCATATTGTATAACATTCATTCAATGATTTAATAACAACGCTAAGTTTAGCTCAATGATTCCTCGACTCCCAACTTCCGGAGGAAGCATTGTAAACGTTTCAGAACTCTCCTTATCTGTACAATGGATTATATTCAATTCTAGTTTGCTCACCTATTACACCGGTCTCTTCCGAATCCGTCATCAGAACAACCATGCACACATATAATGTACAGGAATATTAAATGTGCCTAGAAGATAAAATACGACATTGCATTGAATATCACAGTGAATAATATTATGGGATATAGATACATCACGGCGAATACAATTGAAGGAATGCTGGTATGACATTGCATGATGCAATATAACAGTACGCGTTTGAAGGCACAACAATATACGTTACAACAAAGGGAAAGATGTAAACGAGAATAGGAGGAAAGGTCACAGTACAGGGGAACGTTAGCAATGCATAGCATGCACGGGCGAGGTCAACTGATCAATTAGAATTCTCCTTCCTCACGCGACCGGCACGATCGAGATAGGTATAAATTGCATGTAGAGCATTGACCGTGCCGTCTTCCTTTATCCACGCTTGAGAAATCGAGCGCACTTCTCAGAAGAACTAAAAAAACTCACTTGTCTGATATTCTCTCCAACAGACGCCGCGCGCTCTTTCATAATACTATGGAACATCCACCGAGTTAGTGACTAATTCACGTTCCGGGCAACACCAGTAACGCACCTATCGGATGTGGCTCTTACGAGAGCACTACCAAGTTCCGACGAATTCAGCGACACCTTCATTCCAGCCCCTATCTTCTGGACACGTGAAGCCCAAAAGAATTGGTCGCTAGAACGATATTGGGAGACTCAGTTACCAGAGCATTCTTTAATGACTTGAAACGTTCTACGCACCCGAACCATGGCTTGATAAGCGTCGGAATGCCCGCGCGTAAACTCGCTCCTGTCGTCCCTGCACCACCGTGATGGAGCGCCGCGTCGATTTGAGGAAAGAGCCAGCTAAGAGAGGAAAGAGATCAATCTCGTCGACTCGAAATGTAGTACTTAGTGAAAACTCTACATACTCATGTGGAATCTTGTCAATCTAATAAATGCGAAAAGACGTCAGCCATCGCAACCCGATTTCGGAGGTCCGAAGGGATGGGGGAAAAGATACGCACGACGTAACACTCCGGCGGGAACTCAAACTTGACCTCGCTGGATTTGCTCATACGCGATGACCAGCCCTTGGAGATGATCGCACGAACGCCGCTCTTTTTGACCGCTTTAAGAATACTACGTGTCATCGCAGGAGGATTAGGTACAGTGATGCTTCCAAAGCCGATATACACAATAGGCTTTCCGTCCTCCCGTGCTTTGGACATCCATCGCAATAGGCTTGCGGGTGGCGTCCAGTCCAAGTCTGGGTTGTCGAGGAACCAGCTACGGAATAATGCCATGAGATCAGTTACTCGTACGAATCATACCACTGTGCACTCACTATCCAGAAATCGTGACCTGATCGCCCCAGTCCATCGGCTTCGGTACGACAGACGGAGAAAAATTATAAATGAAGGGTATTTTCGACTGTGCTAGATGGTCCATATCGGTGTTTCCAATATGAAGTGTATTTCGTCTCCAGCGGTTAATCTGTCCCGCAGACGAGTACCAGAAAATGTTGTCAAATAGGACGTAACTTCGCAAATGTATCAGTGCCAGCCGTCACTCAGATTCAGGAGTAACAAATAGCACACACGTTGAAACATTGAAGCGAGGCAAATCTACGGGTGTGCTCAAGAAAGGATGCGGAAACTCCGTCGTTCTGCACGCCCAGAATCAGATCAAATCATCGGAAATAAGACAACTCTGAGCTTACTTGGACCAAGGCATAGTAAAGGTACGGAAATAGGGTATATCTAGCGCGCAGATAAGCGATATCATCGAGAGCGCAAGATTATTCATACGTACCAAGCGCTTCCGCTATATGTACACCTGCCATAGCAGAAGGGCTTTCCAGTAAAACATCCGCGTCTTTGCAATTCTCCCATGCATCGACTAGTACTGCGAACGTTAATGAACATACAATCCAGAGATTTGCTCTACAACGTGTTCTTACGTTTGTCTAGCCAAGAACGAAACTACAACATATCAGCAAACAGTCCAAGAGAATAAGAGAATTGCGCGTACGTTGCCCAAGCTTTCCTTGAAAAATTGAGGGGAGAACATCTGTTCAGATACGAATATGCGTCAGTATTTATGTCTTACAACTGACGAATGTCGACGAACCTTGTGTTCTACACTCAGCTTCATCAAGGCACCCGGATCGCCACCGACTGGTCGATGCGCGATACCCCACCCTTCAATCCAATCCTTGTATTCGTCATGTGTTACAATCGTCACCCTGTGTCCCTCCTTCATGAGGGTCTGCCCAAGCGCGATGTACGGTTGTACATCACCTCTCGAGCCAATCGTCAGACAGACGAAATGCATTGAGGGTACGCGAGGTAGAGTGCCCAGAGGTAGGTTTATTACCTTAGGCATGCTCGAAATGTCACTCGGAGGGAGAAAGCGAGAAGAGACGCGTTTAACCGTACGCGAGAGAGGAGAGAGGACGTGTGCGGCTGTTGCAAGAGGGACAGTAGAATTCATCATCGAGCTAGAACCCGCCCGGGGAGATCGCGTGGGAGATCGTGAGAGCGAAGGTGTCGTCATAGACATCGGAGACTCTGTCAATACCCGACCATTAGACTGACCTGGTGAGCCCGCATCGAAGAAGGTGCTTGTCCTGTTCACAGGAATTGGCAGGGAGGCTGGCCCATAGCTAGCCTTCCACGCTCCATACGCCTCGACAGCTGCCTTGATCCTCTTAATCACGTCGTCGCGTTGATCTTCCGACGTGAAGTCGAAATTCATTGATGGGTGCTCTCTGAGAATAAGAACCATTCCAAATTTCCGTGGCATGTAACGGTAATTCGGACGTGCTCCCGCAACCTTGCTCAACGGAAATCGAATTTTCACATCTCTGACGGATAGACACTTCGCCCAGAAGGCAACATAACGTTTTGAGATGACGAAGTAGCCGTAAGACGCGACACTCATGGTAATCCTTGCGCGTGTATCTTCAATACCAAAAGATAAGTCATCTGACAACGAAGAGTAAAGCAAAAGTAAGCAATACTTACACCAAATCTCTCCATCCTCACCAAGACCTAAAGCGTTCCGAATAGAGTTCTCCGTGCTATCCTCTACCTCAGTCTCCTTAGGTTGTCCATCAACAAAGCTAAGAGGTCCAAAATCCACTACGACCTTCGGCGGTGTCTTGATACCCGCCTCCTGTTCTCTCTCCTTCGCTTCCTTCACATGCTTCTCCATATCATCCCAAACAGGAGTGCTTCGTGTAACACCTATTACAATGGTTCGTTGATCGATGTCAGGTTCCTCGTCGTCAGACGACGAACTGCTTTCCTGTTCCTTGTCTGTACCGTCCGAGTCACTATCAGTGTCAGATAGGCTCGAACGAACTTTTCCCGATGATATCTCGATATCAATCATGAGAGCATAATCCAACACCATATGGGTAGTATAAGACTTCACACGGCTCAGTGGTATGCTGACTAGGGGTGCAGATGAGTGTCTTCTGATGATCGAAAACTCGAACTACTTACTTTGAACCCCACGCGTATCATCCTCATAATTTTTCTGTAGAAACGAAGCGCGCCCGCTACGGTACATGAAAGCGGCACCTGCGCGCGTGGCTGTAAGCGCTAGTGGAAAGAAAAAAACAACGGGTGGAAGTACCTTGGAGTTCACGTCTCCATTCCCTAGCCGATTCCTCGGTATCGAACTCAGCGTACGAACGATTCGTACCTGGAGTGAAAAACTCCAACTTGACAACTTTCTTATTATTCTCATCCTCGGGACAGACTCTTTTAATTGACGAGACTGGTGACATTCAGTATTACTAAGTGAAAGTGAATAATCTAAAATCTCTATACTCACGAAGGCACGATCTTATAGGTCTGATACGGTCTTCCTCCTTGCTTGAACGGAAGACGGTGAGCATATCATGGGATAGTTCCAACCAAAGGCGTCGCTTCCTGAACAGTCCCCTACGATGAACCGTCACAGGTCCTCTTCGGATGATCTGTTTCTCTGGAAGTAGGTCTGGACGAGTGGATAACAGCGAAGCATGAAACGTGATGCGATGTGTGGTGAGGTGGATCGTCCCAAGAATTGCAACTTCCTGTAGATAGCAGCCATCCATCTCCCAGATAAGCCGCTCCGTGTCGTCTTCACCAACTGTCAGAGGACCGAATTCGTCAATGAGGAGCTGAACAATTTGCTCTGGTGAAAGTTTTGATATGCTGTCCGTTGAAACTTGAGCGTCCAACATTAGTGGTCGCTCCTCTGTCGGTTTGGACTGAGGTTCCCGAGATTCGCCTTCGTCACCCGACACGCCCACAGGCGGACTCTCTGTACTTGGAAACAAGTCCACCGCATCTAGCACGTCGCCCTCTTTTATCGCCGCGAACTTCGCAAAACGTTCTGTCGCAGCGAAGTCAGACTTACTGAGGTTGTGCACGATGAAGTCTGTGAGGTGAGTTCGCGTGATGGGCTCGTGGCGACCACGCTTTGGCTGCGACTGGGCCCGAGCTTTGTCCCCGTCTTCGCCAGATATGTCCCCTTCCCTGCTGCTGTCGGTGTTGTTGATGCCACCGTCCTGATCGGAGATGACCTCGCCGTATTGGACTGCATCCATGAATATGCGGGAGAGCCCGCTTTTGTCAAGTAGCGATGGCCTTAGATCTGGAGTGTCTGAACCCCCTAAGTCAGAGTCCTTTGATTCAGAGTCCGTCGAGAGCATTGTGCTGCTTCTTGTCGCTGGTAACGACACCATTTACGACAGATGGAGGTAGCCAGAGTGCAAGCGCTAGAACAGTGGTAGTGGTTATAGAAAGAGCTGAGGGAGGCGCGAGGCGAGGACGCGTCTTGAATATTTATTGTGAATGCAAGTGCGAACTACCATGTTCAAGTCAAATAGGGTAAGTATACGGTCGACGGGGCAAGGTTGAGTCCGCAGAGAATCGTAAGCAAGCCGATCCGAGCCAAGCGCCTGCTCTGACACAATCTTGCTTATTATTCCTGTGCGATCTCATTCGCATCGTCTCGACGGCACTATTCAAGTCTGACCCGCTTTTGTTCGTATATATATACGATATTTTAACGAGGCAGCAACCGTCGGTATTCTGCACGAGGAGGCAGGGTATTGGGCTCAAGCAAGAAGTCGAAGGCTGACGAGAAAATACCCGAAAATGAACCGAGGGAGAAGAAATTCTCCTGATCTCACGTGCTGATTCCTATAATTAGTATCTCTCTGTTCAGCTGCCTGACGTCGTAAAATTGTTCGCAGCACTCGAAATACATCTTCATGCGCCGGTACTATATAGTGAAGACACGCTTTTTTGTCTTGCACTGTATGAAATTATAATAAATGGAATGAACCGACGGGACACTCTCCGTTGTCACAGGATATCACGTGTTTCTTGAGATATGATCGGTGTTTCAGATTCCACCAATGACGACGGTCGTCGGCATCCGGTTTTTTTGATCGGCGTCGGCTCGACTAACTCGGAATATTTTCCGTGGCGCAGGTAGAAAGCCACTAGTCTAGTACTCAGTCAGTACATACAAAACTGGAGTGAGCTCAAAATATAGCTGCACTTTAGATCCGGGCTCTTCCCTGATCCTCCTACAGTAGACACGCCTTTTATTGTTGCTTTGAGAGCTTACGAAGAACCAGAAGTAGTTAGGCTGGGTTTACATATCTTCTGTATCACGAAAAACACCCGCAAGATTTGGCATTTTCATTATACAGAATCTTCAGAATCTCAGACCCTACAATTCTAATGGCCTCAAGACCATAGCCCGTATCTCGTAGGTTCTGCTCCTAGTCTTAAATCTAAAAAGTATCACGTGTCCATGTCCGCGTCGCTGCGCTACTTCCCAGCTGGTTCAGGAATACCTAAGTTAAACCAATGCTTTTCGCGGCGATTGTGTCCATCCTTGTCCTCTGTGAAGAAACCGTAAGATTTGGCCGTTTCGTAAAGTTCGTGAGAAGTGAACTCTTTGATGGGTTCCTTCTGCACACCGCGGGCGTCTGTGGGTTTGTCTCCGTATGCGTATACTATGAGAAAGGTCAATATGCGTTTTGAATGAACATTCCTAGATGAGCGAAGCTCGGATTCGTCGAATTCAGAACAGACTCACAGTAGTACTTCGTAGGCCTGCGGGAATGCGTATCTCGCCACATGCTCATCGCAGGATTTGCATACTTTCCCCTTGCTAAGGACAATTCTGAAGTATGTCGATGTTCGAATGAGTGGCATGGAATAGGGCACGCGAAACTCACGATATGCAAACAGTTGCTCTTGATTATCTGGTTGCTCATCGAGTGCAACATCAGGTGGTATAACGAGCGCGTAACGGCCGTCGCCAAAACGACTTTCGTCCGACATTGAACCCTTTCTCTCATAAGTATGTCCGTGCTTGTACTTGAACATAGCTGCTTGCGATGCACGACACAATCAAATGCAGTCTTTTTATATCCTTGGTAATGAGCATTTCTCCCATTCTGTATTGCAAACATCGTGCGCAAAGCTAAGAGAGGAATAATAAGTCTTCGGTATACAAAACACAAACGGGTCTTCGCAAGTTGCCAAACCAACTGACATCATAGGATCGTCGTTTAGTTCATTCCAATTTTAGCGGTGCCTTGTGAAACTTTGCCTCGCCACTCGATGCAAAGTAACTAAACATGACAACAAGATCGCCGCAAGCATGCTGCACTCTGCTGGAGCCGTTGCCGTTACAAGGACGCAACATAAGAGAAGTGCGCAAACAGGACTATAATAGGAAACGTGTGAGTTCACGTCGCGAATCCGCAAAGTCAACATACCAATAGAGGAGGAAAGGCGGAAAGATGTCTCCTGGTACATTTAAAGGCGTGTACTGGCTTGATCAGAAGGTGCACAAAGCGAACGATGGAGAGTGGTTGACCCGGCCATCCATCAGTGTATTTCTTGTGACGACGAGAAAAAAAACTCTACACCATTAATCTCAAGAACAGGGAACGTTATTTTTCGGAATCGGGACATGGAGGCCGCCGCAGTCACATGTGGCAGAAAAACGAACAATAGCCACAAGTATGCAATCCGTGACGAAAGATGACGAGTCAGTGGTCAACAGACCGCACACTGGTTTATAAGACCATGATTCGTATAAAGCCACCCAGAGAGGCCGAAATCTGAAGTTCAGCAATAATATCTTTTGTTATCAATCTAGCGTTTCAACCAATATGTCCAGTTTGTCAGGTAGCCTTTCCGGGGGTAAAGAGGTGAGAACTTCAACCTGTTGTTCGTTTTTGATGCTCCCGGGCTCACAAGCTTGCAGACATGTCGTCCGGCTAGTTAGTTCCACTTCGGTTCTGCTAGACTTCCGATGGTCGCTGACCTGAATCCGTCAAAACTTCAGAAACAGACATGAGCAATGCCAATTCAGATATCCACGATGAGAATCGAGAACATAATCGCGGACAGATCAGGCAGCGTAACGATTCAGCCAAGTGGTCGACGGAAAGTGTCGCCGGGAGTTCTGTCGCTGGAGATCCGAAGGAGCGTGAGACTCTGCTAGGTGGCCATAAGGTACAATCCCCCTTGACTTTCGCACTCTAATTCGAGTCAAATATTGAACGGCTGATGTCGTTCATCGTTTGCAGGCGGCTCCATTCGCTGGGTCGAAGTCGGAGCCTCGTGTCTAGGTTTGAAGACGAAAGAGCGAGAACGGGGAGAAAATGTGGGAGGCCCGAGTTCGTTCGTTGCTTGTGTAAAGTACTTCGGGGAGTGAAGACACTGAAGAGGATTTGAATAAGATATACTAGCTCTCGTAAATGGTTCCTGTACGCTTTAATCTAGACGCTTTAATGCTGAAAAGAAATATTGTCTAACCACGTCAAAGCTGATGGAATAGAACGGGTCCAACACATCGAGATGTAACTAACTTTGAAAAAAAAAAGACATGAGCACACACAATGTCATGAAGGAAAACCTGACGGCATACTGAGGTGTTACCAGTACTCTCGCCTCTTTTTCCGGATAGCCATGATCATCGACTTCCGTTCTCCCCATTTCGACCGAATCTCTTCGTGTTTGGCATCCAACTGTTCAATCGCGGCCTTTCTGCTCTTTGTATCAAGAGGTACTTTCTGAGCGACAAGGAAAGGCGGGCAGTTGAACTGCTTTGCAAGACGTATACGTGTATAATAAGCCGGATTTGACACCCGCAGCTGTCGCATTTTCTCAAAATCGGCTTCCGTGAGAACTCGATTAGTTGGGAAGATTCGCTCCTTGTGCATGCGAGGTGGTACTGGAACTTCCTTCTGGTCCGTCGTTTGTGAAGCTGAGCTGGCGGTGGATACACTCGGATGTAGTAAAGGGGAGGAGGGGAGAACAGTTGTCGAGAATGGAGAAGGCAGTGTTGGTGGTGGACGATGAATGAACGTCGTGCCATCCGGAAGATTGGAAACTTCAGCGTTCGGGCTACTCAAAAGCGGATCGATAATTTTCGGAGGCGGCTTGACCGCCCTCCTCGTTGCGTAGCCTCGCGCAGACATTCCTGAATGAAGGACGACAAGCCTAGCCTCATGATCGTCCTCTGGCACTATTATGAGAAAAACGAATCTGAGATGCAGCCAGAGAGCACGTACAGTACAGTCAAGTTTGACCTTTAACAACGACAGGATGTGAAAGAAACAAGAAATGTCACGCTATTGCCTAATTCAGGACAACACACGTAACAGCACGTGCAACATAACGCCATCCTCCTGGCCATTGCTGAAGAGACGCCCGTACTGACTCGCCGTCCACCATCATCTTGCGCCATCATGTCCGCCTCAGCATCCTCCTCTTCAGGCTCGTCTCCCTCAATGCCGGCCCCCAACGCGGACCTCGAGACGACTTGGAGATTCCTCGAGGAGGGTGTCGACCATATCATGACGAAGCTCCAAACGGGGGTGTCCTACTCCAAGTACATGAGTCTATATACCGTATCGTATAACTATTGTACATCATCGCGTATGCATGGAAACTTGGAAACTGGTCAGACAACTGCCAGAAGTGTGTATCTTCACTCTCTTCATCGCGGGATCCCTCGCCACGCGCCACGATGCTCGTGGATTTGATACTGACGCGTACTGTCCTTTGTTTCTGACAGCGGGAGCGAACTTGATGGGCTCGGATCTATACAATAAGCTCACGAAATACCTCATTGCTCATTTGAAGACCGTACGGGAGGTAGGTCTCGCTCAATCTTCGCGTCGTTCAATATCTATTTTGACACGAGTGGTTTAGGGTGCGGAACCTCTTGTCGATGAGGATTTACTACGATACTACGCAAAGGAGTGGGATAGATACACCACCGGCGCGAACTACATAAACCGATTGTTCACCTACCTTAATCGACACTGGGTCAAACGAGAAAAGGATGAGGGGAGAAAAGGTGTCTACACAGTCTACACGGTAAGATATCTGATCCCCTCTTTGGTGTCACTGTTTCGCTGATAAGCCTGGGTAGCTCGCATTAGTTCAGTGGAAGCAGAATTTCTTCAATCACATTCACAATAAGAATGCGAAACTCGCTGGTGCTGTGCTCAAGCAGATTGAGAAACAGAGGAACGGGGAGACCATCGATCAGACCCTCGTGAAGAAAGTTGTAGACTCCTTTGTCTCTCTGGGAATCGACGAAACGGACTCAAATAAGCAATCCCTCGATGTGTACAAAGATCACTTTGAGACGCCCTTCATCTCAGCCACGGAAAGTTATTACAAACAAGAGTCCACCAACTTCCTATCCGCCAACAGTGTCTCTGACTACCTCAAAAGGGCCGAAGAGAGGTTAAAGGAGGAGGAAGACCGAGTCGACCGGTACCTACATGCAATTACACGAAAGACCCTGGTTGCAACTTGCGAGCATGTTCTGATTCGAGAACACGCCGAGACAATGTGGGAAGAATTCCAAAAGCTTCTCGACTTCGACAAGGACGAAGACTTACAAAGGATGTATGCGCTATTATCACGCATTCCAGAAGGACTCGAGCCACTGCGAAAGAAATTCGAGGAGCACGTCAAGCGAGCAGGACTTGCTGCGGTGGAGAAGCTTGTGAGCGGAGGCGACGGCAATGGCGAAGAGAACATCGACCCCAAAGCATATGTTGACGCTCTTCTCGAAGTGCACAAGAAGAACAGCGAGACAGTCGAGCGCAGTTTCCGAGGCGAGGCTGGATTCGTTGCTAGTCTAGATAAGGCATGCCGAGAATTTGTCAATCGGAACGCTGCTACGGGCTCCTCGTCAAGCAAGAGTCCGGAGCTACTTGCGAAGCAGGCTGATGCTCTGCTACGAAAGAATAATAAGATGTCAGAAGAAGGTAGCCTTGAAAGCGCACTGAACCAAATGGTATGTTTTCATTTCAAGTCATTTGTCGCGAGACCTTCTGTGACCGATTCAATCACCTTCAGATGGTCATCTTCAAGTACATTGAAGACAAGGACGTCTTCCAAAACTTCTATACCAACAAGCTTTCGAAGCGCCTCATCCACGGTGCTTCTGCGTCTGACGAAGCCGAATCAAGCATGATATCAAAGCTGAAGGAAGCGTGTGGTTTCGAGTATACGCAGAAACTGCAACGAATGTTCACTGGTCAGGATTCACGACATATCTCTTTTCTTGCACCGGTTGATGATGCTTTTCTTTCAGACATGAGCTTGAGCAAGGACCTGACAGATTCCTTCAAAGAGAAGATGGTCGTCAGCCATCCAGAGGACAGCGACCTCACGTTTACCATTCAGGTTCTTGGAACGAACGTCTGGCCACTTAAATCGATAGACATGAACTTTGTGATCCCGAAGGAGATATTACCGACCTACAACCGCTTCCAGCAGTATTATCAGCAGAAGCATTCTGGACGACGATTGACTTGGCTATGGGCATACGGGAAGAACGAGCTACGGTCGAACTACACATCTCCTCAGAAGTTCATCTTCATGACGAGCTCGTTCCAGATGGCCGTGCTTGTACAATACAATGACTACGACTCACTATCGTTTGAGGAACTGCAGGCGAACACGGGAATTCCAGAGGACCTTCTGAAGCAGGTGTTAACCATTCTATGCAAGGCTCGTGTTCTGCTTAATGATGGGGAAGGCGAACCATACGACTTGAACCCGAGTAAGTTTTCTAATAAATCAATGGAGAGGAGTGGAATTGAGGCTAATGTGCTATTAGACTACAAGTCGAAGAAGATCAAGGTGAACCTGAACCAGCCTATCAAGGCCGCTGAGAAGGCCGAGACTACCGAGGTACTTAAGAACGTGGATGAGGACCGTAAGTTCGCGATTCAAGCGACTATCGTCCGGTTCGTATCCCCTTTTTTTAATTCATTCAGACGTTCTTCCTACTTATTACGCACATCTATCTGTGCAGCATCATGAAGGCTCGTAAGACAATGAAGAATCAGGCTCTGATCCAAGAGGTCATCTCGCACATCTCGGCGCGGTTCACGCCAAAGATTCCGGACATCAAGAAGGCGATTGACACGTTGCTTGAGAAGGAGTACATGGAACGTGTAGATGGCACGCGCGACACATTCGCCTATGTCGCATGAAGCACTATGTACTTACACAGTAGTCCTCTTCATCACTGCCTTGCATTCCCCTTCTCCTCATGCTTGAATTTTGCCTTTGCACTAAGTCAATTGCATGATATGTAGCATACAGTACTACTCTCGGCACGATATTTCTGTGTGTAGGGTGGAGATGGCATGACATGAAATGAGTATCTCATACGCACTTCATACATACGCAGACAACCCTTGTTATTTCTTTGTCGCTGCTTAGATGTGATGTGTTCTTTCTCTCAATCATTATTATCTATCGCACTTGTTCTCGTTCAACGATTTATTATTGTTATGACGATGAGGATTGACGATTGGTCATGGCGCGTGAAGTAAAGGTTAAGCAAATGACAAGTGTGAATCTACTTCTGGTTGTTTATAGCAACTGCTGACTTGAATTCATGACCGCGAGAGAACAAGAACAAGCAGCAGCCTGTGGTGACGCAATGACATAAAAAGATGGAATGGCAAAAAAGCACACTATGACAATTTCTGCGAGACTCTGGCTCTGAAGTGAAGAGTATAATAACTATTTCAAAGGGCACCATGAGAAAATCTGAAGTGAATTACAGACTAGATCCAAGCATACCAATTATACAAAATCAAGGACTGATGTAGCCGGAGAGTAGCTGATTACGATTTCCAGATGAGCAAAGCGAGGGTGCCGACGTAGAAATAGATGAAGTGTTTTGTTTCTGTATAATGCCCAGTTAGATTGAGATTATATCACAGGTTGATTGAACAGGATAAAGAAATGATGTGGCTGCGGAGATCGCAGTCTTGAGGATGGTACCGAACATGTATCCAAATAATTAATAAGGCTTCCATTACACTCATGCCTCATTTATGCACATTCCAAAGGGGAAATCATGCTCCGATAATTGCAAATAAGGTGCTCACCATGAGTAACGTAGCTCCCAAAGTTCTTGCCGACGACAACATGCCAGGTCGGTCCATAACGAGTGTCGAACTCTTTCTTGATCTGCGCAGCGATATCCTTCTCGATGTTGTACTTGTCGAGCGCAGCAGCAGCGATATCGATGGCCTCTTGCTGCATCTCCTCTGTCATGTCGACGTTCTTGATCACGGCCTTGGGCAGGTTCTCCTTGCCTGGGGACGAGCCGGCGTCTGCAGGGTTTGCTGTGGAGTCTTTTTCGGCCATAGTCAGAGATGTGAGTGACTACTGAGTAAATGGGTTGATAGCAGCGAGTGAGGTGGGTGAGCTGGATCTATCACTATTCGTGCTCGTATTTGAAGGTGGAGAAGGGAAGCCCTGCCTGACGCGAGTCGCGTGTTGTTACGTGTGACAGCGTGACAAGCACATACCCGACCCGAAACGTGACCAGAACCAATCAACCAGCCAGCTTTTTGGCATTGCATTGCAATGCACCAACCATGTTCCGAGACGCTCTATTTATTCGGTGTGCATGTGCGTCTGCAGACATTTTCCCGTTCAAGTTTGTGTGCACTTGACCTTTGTAGCATCTGCATCGTCACGAGAGCTCCCCTTTACTATTTTCGAAGGCGTGTGCTTTGCACGACATTGGCGTGATGAACAGAGAAAGGGGAATCATCGGTAGGATCAGGATCTTTTCTCAAAGTTCACTATCGATCTAATCTTCTAATTATATCACGAAGAGACGCCCGTAATGAGAATTGAGTCTCAATTATACCCATATCGAATATGAGGAAAGGGTTCCTAGACCTGATCAAGATGCAAGTCTTCCCAATTGTCTAAGAGGAGCGAAGGAAGCATAGCCTCAGGAAGTAGCCGCAGTCTCTTTAGCATCCTATTCTGGTTCCTTGGGGGCTTATACCTGACCTGATTTGTGGGTCACTCGGCGCTTACGTGTCTTGGTATCAAGAACGCTGGCTCCTCGCAAACTCTCTTTAGTCGAAGAGATGGTCTACATTTCAAATTGGGGGCGGAAGCAGAACCTTCCAACTAAACACTGCCCCAATACTGGGATAAAATCAGGTATGCGTCTAGGGTACTTAAGGTTATCGAGTCTCGGAAAAAGTTCACCATCTAAAGTCGACATTCATCTTCGCCTCATGGCTAATGTTGGAAGTGCAAACGAGGGCGTCACAGAGCTGCCCAAGTATGCGTTGGCTCCTTTTCATGACCAGCCCGGCGGCATAATCCTCCAATCGTCTGACCGTGTTAATTTCCGGGTATTGAAGTCGATTCTCGGATTGGCATCCCCGGTGTTCGACAACATGTTCTCCTTTCCGCAGCCGGCCGTCAAAGACGAGAAGCCAGACGAGATCGCGGTCGTTTGTCTTAGCGAATCAAGCGATACCCTTGACGCCATTTTGCGATTTTGCTATCCTGTCGCGCAGCCTCAGCTCAGTCAGCGTGACATATCGCTCATCGTCAACGTGCTACGGGCAGCAATGAAGTACGAAATGAACGTCATTGTTGATTCTGCTAGAGATGCGTTCAAGGTCCGGGCGAGATCCTCGGGGTCGGAGGCTATCGAGGGGTACGCGCTGGCTTGCAGCTTGGGTTGGGAAATAGAATCTCGAATAGCAGCGACTGCTTGCCTCCAGTGGGAAGCTCTCGGCTCTAAGCTCCCTCAACTCGCTGCGATGTCTGGTTTGGATTATTACAATCTCCTCGACTTCCATAGACGTGCGGCTGCCGCTGTTAAAGTGCTACTTTGTGAAAACGGATTCTACAGTGCCACCTTCCCCGAATTAATCCCTTCGACACAGTGCCAAAGCTGTAAAGGTCCGGATTGGATACGGCAGTCAAAATGGGCATTAGCCGGTACTTTGGAGAAAACCCCTCTTGACTTTGAGAAAGTGTCTCTATCAACTGTGTGGTACCCCCTGGCCAGCGCCTGTTCCGACTGTAAGCGCATGTTCTTCACGCACTGGGAAAGTGCAAGAAGTAAAATGACACAAGTCATATCTGAGGAAGTTGACAAAGTAAGGATACTTTTCCCTTTGCACTAAGGATACAATCTCAGATATCCCAAATTTTCAGGTAGAGCTCTCTTTTTCCTGGAAATAACGACCTATTTTGTCCCTTGTCAAGTCTCAGGCGAAGTTTCATACATTCGGTGATACGTTAGTGATAGAATGAGAACACTCTCATTTGATTTCAGGTTCGTACCGTTCGTTGATATCCTACACGGTCTAAGCCGGAATTAAACGATGCGATTTCCCTAGGCTAAGGAAGATGATCAGCATTTCATTGTACATACTGAGCATTGTTGTGAATTTGCGTGTTTATTTCGACTGTGTACATTGCATGAATAGCATGGGACTGCGGTGCGATTCAAGTCCTACTAATCTGCCGCCCCCACGTGAACATTGCTACTTCTGGTTTATTTGTAAATGTCAGATCGATCTAATAGTGCGCTATGTTACACGTGTATTCTACCCACACAGCAGCCTGAGTTAAGGACAGACTGTTGAGGCCGTCATCTCCGGTCTACGCTCAGGATATGGCTATGTGAGTACACTGCATCCTATTTCGTTCCATCTGGTCACATTTCCTGCAGGAAACAATCAAAGTTTCTGAACCATCTTGCATTGGCTCCGTTTGACGGCATGCATGGCGATATAGTCCTTCGGAAATCCGATTGTGTCGATTCCCAAATGCTGAAATTAATTCTTGCACTAGCTTCACCGATCTTTCCAGACATGTTCTCTTTGCCACAGCCACCTGCAGACACCAATGGTGAGTCTGCTCATATTCCGATTGTTCATGTCAGCGAATCAAACACTATGCTTGACGCCATCTTACGATTCTGCTATCCTACTAAGCCACCTGGAAAGATATCACTTTGATTGGAGATGTACTTCGAGCAGCGCTCAAATACGAAATCGACGTTGCTGTCGAACCAGCTCGAGAAGTTCTCAGGATACGTGCAGAATCTACCGCAGGAGAAGCGATAGCAGCGTATGTGTTGGCCTGTAATCTCAGGCTTGACGAAGAGGCCCGAATAGCAGCGGCCGCATGCTTGAAGTGGCCAGCTTTTTTAAGGCTAACCGTCATCAACTGGATCTGATGTCTGGCTTGGATGTCTCCGATCTGCTCTAGTTTCGCAAGCAGGCAACTACTGCCGTCATGAACCTATTCGAACCTCACCAACACAACGTCCTAAGGGATGTCTGCTCCATGATTTATCGAGGACGGTGTCATCATAGGTGCCTTGATGGAAGGAGCCAGTTTTTCTCTGATTTTAAGTACGTAGCGGAGAATGTTTGGTGGACGGAGGCGAAATCCGCATGGAGCGATGCTTTGGAAGTTGCTCCTCTCGATACTGAAAAGCTGTCTATATCAATGATTCTTCCGGCTCTGACGAACGCCTGCACCGAGTGCAAAGATGAATTCCTCGCGCGCTGGAATCGGTCGCGAGCAACAATCATAAGGGTCGTGCACGAAGAAATCGTTAAGGTACGCAAACTCTCTATAGGAGTGTTTTCAAACGAGTCCTCAATTCAGAAACTCGCACAGGTGGAACTCTCTTTGTCCTGGAAATGAAAATGAGTTCTCGAGACATTGGTGACCATCCGTTCTCATCGCACGTATATCACTGCACAACCCGGGACAAGAAATATGAACCTTGAACGAGTGGATTCAATACTCGAGGTTTCTTTCTCCTCAAATAAAATGCACAGAATCATCTAGTCGACCAGAAAGGTTGTTCGTACCTTCTCGTGTTATCGGATAATTCAGATATTTGTTTGCCGAGATTGCCGATACTTCGAGATGTTACCATCCATGCACACCAGGCATGTAGCATCTTCTTCAAGGGCATGCTCCAACTTCACCTTGCCTCATAGTTATTCATACTATCAATCACGAAGATCGATCAAGCATGCATTACACGTGTAGTTCTCCCGTGAAGCCCTTAAAAGCGAGGTTCCTCAAGACTATCTTCACTCCTTCGAGCCACCAGTCATCTACCTTCGACTTGCCTCCAGAGTCAAATTGGTAAATTAACCCTGACTTCTATTCCAAATAGATTCTCAAATTTATCACCAATAGAATTATGAGTCCTGATCCCATAGTAAACGGACCGGGTTGGTCACCTATTCCTAACGCACCCGTAAACTCCGTATCTCCTCCATTAGGTACACCCCTCAGGTCCACATCACCTCCATCAGTTTCACCCATCGAGCCCGCATCACCTCCATTCGATGGTAGACGCTACGACGTTATTCTCCAATCAGTCGACCACGTCAATTTCCATGTACTAAAGTCTGTCCTGGAGTTGGCATCTCCCTTCTTTGCCGATATGTTCTCTCTTCCACAGCCTCCCGCTGAGGATGGAAACCCAGGCGAGATCCCGGTCGTCAATCTCGCCGAAACAAGCACCACCCTCGATGCCCTGTTGCGATTTTGCTATCCTGTCAAGCGGCCGCGACTCGACCAGCAGGATGTACTGATGGTCGCCAAAGTGCTTCGCGCGGCAGTGAAATACGATATTGACACCGCTATTGAGGCTACTAAGGAAGCCTTCGAGAAGCGGGTGAACATCAGCGCAACAGAGGCCATCAAGGGTTATGCAATGGCGTGCAGCATACACCGGTATGAAGAAGCTCGAATAGCGGCGACGGCCAGTGTACGTTGGCCAAGTCTTGATATCAGGATCCCTCAGCTGGCTCTGGTGACAGGATTGGACCATTATGATTTCCTTGACTTTCGTAAGCGTGCGGGTATTGCTGTCGATGCGTTGATTCGTCAGGATGGATTTTTGCGTGATACCTGTCCTGAGTTTTTGTCCTGGACCTGCTGTTATCGATTACCGGCAGGATCAGTGGCAATTCGAGTGGACTTCGGGCTTAGTGAAGGCTTTGGAGGAAGCACCTCTTGATTCCGAAAAAGTGTCGCTATCACCGTTTTCGACTGCCTTGTTCCAAGCATGTTCCAAATGCAAAGACAGGATGATTGCGCATTGGGATGATGCAAGGAGTAAAATAATTAGGGCCATCTGTGCAACGGTCGCCAACGTATGTGTGCATTTTGGTTGTGCTTTAGAGGGCAGTCTCAGATACCGGTCTTCTTCCAGGTAGAGCTAAAACAACAGTGTCCCAGTATGTTCTCCAGCTCTTCAATGAGGAGCTTATTGGATGAACAAAGTGACATAAATAGCGGTGAACATCTACGATACTATGGAATATTGCACCTCATCACTAACACCGACATCAGAACAAACGGTGGACGAAACAGCATAGAGAAACAGAAGAAATCAATTAGAAACACACGAGGCAATACGAGTTATTAATTCGCACTCTTAAATAAATCTTTCAGTCATTAGAATCGTTGACTATGAGAAAGGAAAAATAATCAATCCAAGGTTGCACAGTCGTCTGATATCTGACACGTTCCACCTCAGTCAAGCTCCCGCACAGTGGAAACAAACATCGACAGTACCACAATTCATCACCCGGTTCCAGAGCTTGCGAGAGGGGTTAGCACTTAAACATTCCTCAAAGCGAGTTACAGTAAGGTACGAGCTCGAGAATCAATAGATTTTTCTTCCGGCCTGCAAAGATAAGTTCGCAGCTCGCAATTCGCAACTCGATGCAGGCCGGAAATTGCTTCGTATCACGCACAATCAGTACTATTAGAGGGAGATGACAGCTTCATCGAGTATTCGCGGGGAGTGAATCATGGCAGTTGCAAGACGAGCTGACGAGGCACCGCAGGCAATAGAATCTTGTCAACCGTCCTCTAATTAACCTTCATACCGTGACAGCAGACTCGTCTCAGATGGACGCAGAAGCACACGTGCAGAAGGCTGGAATAGTACCAGAAAAGGAGAAACGACGCTGTTGCTGAGAAAGGCAGACCAGATAAAGGAACCTTCTCGGCTTCCTTACCCTGAGGTAATGACTTTGCCTGTAGTCGCTTTCCGTTTCTTTGCTGTGTGCTGTGCTGATGAAAAGATGGATGGATTTGAGACGCGCGCGACTTTGATGTAGTAGTCGCCGATATGGATGCGGTATGGTGAAACCTGATGCTCATATTAGTTCACGAAATACGCTCGCCTTTTCTATAATAACAAAAGCAACAAACACCTGCCTGCATTGTCGGCCGTCGGTGCTTAAAATACGTCACTTGACACTGCGAGATAACCAAGTAAGGCATTCAACTTTTCTTGTGTGAGTAAAATTTAAGATTCTTGATCATTCCTCTGGTCTGTAATGATATGAGACTGATATGAAAGGAGACGAAGTTTTGATGACCGGCGTCTAAATAGAAACACGAAACACGGTACCGTGTTGAGCCCGAATTTTCGGTATGTACAGATTGGGTATAATCATCATTAGAAAGGACCGTGGAGTTACGGAATTTCCGAGCTTATTAACCCTGTTTATGGCCTTTGCCCAGAGCACCCTTAGGATACGATTCCAACCAAAAGAGATTTCTTTCAAAGTCGCAGATACAGTAGGACGATAGCGAACTAAGTTACGCCGAATGTGCATTGGAGCTCAGCTGATGATCATATGAGGAAGTGATGGAGGGAAAGAAGAACAAAATGATTTTTGGTGCAACGGATGCATTAAGCAATGAGAAGGCTGTGTGGATGAACAGCCATCATGATCTGACGGGAGCTAGAGTATAGATAGCTAGGCCAATGAGATCAATCGGTCACTTGATGTCTACTCCAGGTTTGAGACGGGCCTTCAGGTGCGTTGTGTTGCGCGTCGAGTAGTTCAAGACATATGCAACGAGCAGATATATGGCTCAGTTGGTTGTCGTTGGGAGGGAAGATGTACATGTGAGCATCAGAAGAAGGTGAGGGAGCTGAGATTGGACCGCATTTGACGCTGATTACGAAACAAGGACAGACGCCACTCCGCTTTTGGTATCTCCGGATTTTCCCTCAAAATTCTGAAATCTATTCGAAAAACTTGAGTGCTTGTCATTCTGTCCTGTGGTCTGCATGAAATAAGCTGGTTGCTTGTGCCCTCGAGACTCATGCAGGTGAGAGACGAAGAGAAGCCGAGATGCGATAAGAAAGAGAGAAAGAAGGACGATCAGGGAAATGATTCCAAATAAGGCAATTAGCAGTTTCGGTCTCAAAAAGGTCGATCAACAATTTCCCCATCAGCGCTGGTTCCTTATAACGATTGGCTTCCCTCCGCTCACTCTCCCTCCTCCTCCTCCTTCTTCTACAACGACTCCCGTCTGCTCCTCTCGGGCCATTCGCAGTCCCGCTCATCGTTCTCGTTTGTGGCATTCAGCTAGACTCATCTGCTGCAGCGTACACAGGTGTCGTTGACTAGCCAACGGAGTCTCACATTTATATAGCAGCCAGAAGGATCTCACAAGGACGACTACCTACAATACCTCAAAGCTATGGCTGATATCACGGACCTCCTTCCGCCATCTCTCAACCTCCCAGCCCACCTCAGTGCTCACAAGTATTTCTTCGTTTGCACTCTCACTGTCGCAGCGTGGGACACCCTCGTTCTCTCACCTCGCTCATGGCGTTTGATGAAGACTCGTGAATGGCCGGTTCTCAAGATCATTTTCCACTTCTTGAGATTCTTTATGCCCGCCGAGTTCATCATTGTCGGTGAGTAACTGGCATTTACAATGCCGAAACCAGGCGTAGGAGGGTTTGATGCTGACCGGTGCTCGTATCTTCTTCCGTTGACAGCGGTTGCGTTCTTCGATACCGAGTTCACACAGTCGGTGAGTTTTCTCTGTCAAATTCATCATTGTTTCCGTGATGGTGTGAGCCGAAAGCTCATCATGATATGTTCTTAAATTTAGCAATGCTCCCATTTCTTCTTGTTCGAGCCTATCTGCACTGCTATTCTCGTTTCCGCCTGCGCCATTGTTCATGTCATCCGTATCCATGCCATTTACGACAAGAGCCGTCAGGTTCTGATGGGTATGACCGGTTTGTTCGGGTTCTCGGTGGTGTGCATGGCTATTACCTGCGGATTCTACCGATGTAAGCGAACAGTTTCATTCGAGTTTCGCGTGGCAAAATAGACTGTATTTATTTATTTATTTTCTTTTTTGCTCTATAGCGGTACCTCTGCTTGAAGGTCAAGGCTGCATTGCGGGTCCGAAGAGTAACTGGGTCGGCCTCTACTGGCTAGCTCCGACACTCGTGTTCACTGCTTCGGTATGCCAACTTAACCGATTAATCATCTAGCATGAATTACTTACGGAAAGACCCGCACAGTTCGCACTTGCAGTCAACCGCTCTCTCAAGACCCTTCAGGCTAAGCCACTTTCCTACTGGAAGCTGATGCTTCGTGATGGACTTAACCTTTACGGCGCGATCTGGATCGTCAACATGACAAACATGCTCTTCTGGTTCATCGCGAAGCCGACAGACACCCGGGACACTATCAAGACGATCGTCACCTCCATGGCTGCCGTTCTCACCACTACTATGACGCTTCGCATCATCCTCTCCGTGCGCGGCTCGCTCGCATTGGGCGGATCGTTCGCCGGTTCGTCAGGTGCAGCTGCGAGCGCAGGTAATTCTCGCGGCACGACACACGTCATCTCCACACGTCACACCGGCGCGGGCGGCGCACCGGGCGCGCTCAACATCAACAGCACCATCGGCGGTGTCACCTCCGGCATTGGTCAGACCTACACCATCGGTGACATGGGCGCCGCAGGCGACAAGACGCGACCCGACTGGGACGCGGACGGGAAGAGCAGCGTCAACGAGGGCAAGGAGGCTGGACTCGTGCCCAGCGACGAGCAGGTCAACATCGTCGACACGCACCATGATGGACAGCAACTGGATAACTTTGGTGTCAAGGTCACGATTGATAGGCAGGTTAATTGAACGGCTCGAGCGCCCGTACACTTCAGTGGCACTGTTGTTCGGCGCGCTTGAGTCCAATCCGCTCTATGTGGAACATTGTTGGACGTGATTTGTACATTCCTCCCTGTCTTCCCATGATGTTCTTCGGTCCTTGATCTACGGAAAATTCCCAAACCTAAGACCCATCTGTTGTCGTATCCGCTATCCGTATCCATCATAACCATATCTACATACCTATCTATTTGTCGTTGGAGAGCGCGCGCTTCGGTTTTCCTAGTTGCTCGTTGTTGTTTTTTATGATTGGATGTGTTACTAAAGAGCCTTGCTAAACGTGTCTGTTTTTTCCTGATCCTTAGTTCTGTCTCTGTCTGTCTGTTTATATACGTACCTGTGCTGTGTATTGACATACCTTTGATCTACAACCTGTTTCGTGATGTATCGTCGATACGATACGATCCTGACGTATTATTATATGATTACCTTACGAACCTTTGTTAGATAAGAATTTCGTGATATTAAGAATGGCTCGTCCTGCGGAGTATGATCATAGCATCGTTAGCACGCAGCCGCAAGCCGATGACTTTGACTATACGTATGAATCCACTGCACAAGAAAATGATATTCATTCCAAATGGAGGTCACCTAACACATCGGACATCTGCGTATTTGGGTATCTCTGACTCTAACTACTACTCTCAGCTGTATGCTTTGTATAAGTGGTGTATAGATATCATGACAATTATGATTAACTCAGAAACCTATTATTGATTAGTATTGCTCGTCAAAGGACTGGCTGGGAAGAATAAAGTATCTTGATCTACCTCCTTTTTAATAAGATCCTCTGCATTTTTTCCGTTAATACTGTGACTGCGATATTTGTACCCGTAAACGTATATAGAAAGTGATCAACGCGATCGCCTCAACCAAAGGTTTCGATCGACTCTGTGTTTCTTTCAGGGAGTTCGCCGATCTCTTTTCCATATGTGGGCTGCCGAAGAACTTTTTGGAAAGAAGAATAATCCCGAACATGTGTATACAACTTTGCCGTGAGCTACTGTGAACAAAAATACCCATGTACATACATTTCATTTCATTTCATGTCATATCAATCCTACACATGGAGCTTTCGTGAGCAAAACAGTAAGGTACGCTACATATCATGATTCATGAAGGTGATTTCGTCCATAGATGATATCTCAAGACAGGAATACAGACTAGGAGAAAGAATGATGCGAAGAGCGAAGAAACATCATGCGACGTAGGCAAATATGTCGCGCGCACTATCTGAACGTTTTATATACTCCTGCTTGAGCAACACGTCGATAGCGTCCTTGATTTCTGAGATGTTTGGCGTGAACCTGGCAGATACATGCGAAATTACTTCCTGGATTAACTCCTGATTCTTCGTTGTCTTTCGTGATTTCATGATTCTGCAATTCAGTACGATATATGAGATGAGCATCAAACCGCAACTGGTTAGACTGCGAGCATACCGAATAATCGTCGCTTGTAAACCAAGCTTACGATCCTCATCTGCATTCTCGAGAACCTCTATACTCTCCGCTTTCTCCGCTAGTCTAATGGGCTGTAGGTCTACTCTGATCCTCTTCGACTTACAGTCTAAGTAGCATTATATTGGCACTGATTGACTCACTGAGGTAGTGGTAAACTTACTCATATTCAGGTCGTATGATTTGCCTTTCCCATCATACAGGACACGGGCCTTGCACAGAACGCTCAACACCTGCTTCAGAAGGTCCTCACGAAAACCCGTGTTTGCCTGTATTTCCCTGAACGACAGTGAATCGCAGTCGTTGTACAGCACGAGCACGGCTATCTTAAACGAGCTCGTCAAGAAGATGCGTTTCTGAGACGTGTAATTTGAATGCAGCTCGTTCTTGCCATATACCCAGAGCCAAGTCAGTCTTCGCCCTGAATGCTTCTGCTGATGATATTGCTGGAAGCGGTTGTAGGTAGGTGATATCTCCTTCGGGATCACAAAGTTCATGACTAGAGGTCTAAGTGGCCAGACGTTCGTTCCAAGAACCTGAATGGTAAATGTGATGCCGCTGTCCTCTGGATGACTGACGACCATCTTCTCTTTGAAGGAATCTGTCAGGTCCTTGCTCAAGCTCATGTCTAAAAGAAAAAGCAACATCAAACAGTGCAAGAAAAGAGATATGTCTTGAATCCTGACCAGTGAACATTTGTTGCAATTTCTGCGTATACTCGAAACCACATGCTTCCTTCAACTTTGAGACCATGCTTGATTCGGCTTGATTCGGCTTCGTCAGACGCAGAAGCACCGTGGATGAGACGCCTCGAAAGCTTGTTGGTATAGAAGCTTTGGAAGACGTCCTTATCTTCAAGGTACTTACATTCGACGGTGATCGAATCGGTCGGATGCAACCTCCCAACAAACATCTCTAAATGAAGATATACCACTTTGTCCAGTGCACTTTCAAGGCTACCCTCTTCCGACATCTTATTATTCTTTCGTAGCAGAGCGTCAGCCTGCTTCACAAACACTTCCGGACTCCTGCTTGACGAAGAACCAGCAGTAGCACTCCGATTGATGAACTCTCGGCATGCCTCATCTAGGCTAGCGACGAATCCAACCTCGCCTCGGAAACTGTGATCAACTGTCTCGCTGCTCTTCTTGTGCATCTCGAGAAGAGCATCGATGTATGCCTTAGTATCAATACTCTCTTCGTCATTGCTGTCCCCGCCCGCTCACAAGCTTCTCAACCGTGGCAGGACCTGATCGCTTGAGGTACTCCTCGTATTCCTTTCGCAGTGGCTCGAGTCCTTCTGGAATGCGTGATAAGAGCGCATACATCCTTTGTAAGTCTCCGTCCTTGTCGAAGTCGAGAAGCTTTGGAATTCTTCCCACATTGTCTCGGCGTGTTCTCGAATCAGAACATGCTCGCAAGTTGCAACCAGGGTCTTTCGTGTAATTGTATGTAGGTACCGGTCGACTCGGTCTTCCTCCTCCTTTAACCTCTCTTCGGCCCTTTTGAGGTAGTCAGAGACACTGTTGGCGGATAGGAAGTTGGTGGACTCTTGTTTGTAATAACTTTCCGTGGCTGCGATGAAGGGCGTCTCAAAGTGATCTTTGTACACATCGAGCGGGTACGTATTCGAATCTCTTTCGTCAATTCCCAGGAAACAAAGGAATCTACAACTTTCTTCACGAGGATCTGATCAATGATATCCCTTCCCGATTTGCTAAAGCACGGCACCAGCAAGCTCCGCGTCCTTATAATGCAGGTGATTGAAAAGGTTCTGCTTCCACTGAACTAATGCGAGTTAAACTAGTTTGGGGAAACGGTGGTATCGAAAAGAGACAGAATCTTTTACCGTGTAGGCACCCTTTTCCCTGACATCCTCTTCTCGTTGTACCCAGTATCGATTAAGATATGTGAATGATCGATTTATGTAGTCCGCATTGATAGTGTATCTGTCCCACTCTTTTGCATAATAACGTACTAAGTTCTCGTCGAAAAGAGACTCTGCATCTAAAATGTGCCAAGCGGACATATTATATATGGCACGACGTAAGTATTGAACGAGGCTTGCCTCCCGTACAATCTTCAATTGAGAAACGAGATATCTAGTAATTTCATTGTATAAATTTACACCCGTCAAATTCGAGCCGGCTGTCGAAGACAAAAGACAATACGCGTCAGTATTGGGATCACAAGCATTCTTAGGACATGGCGATGAATCTTGTGGTAGACGGAACGAAAGTACTCACTCCTGGCTACTTCACCAACCCCTAGATCGTCATTTTCTTTAAGAAGGCGAGAAGTCTTCGTAATTCCTTAAACCAATATGTTTTCGAAAAAGAACATGTTCGCAAGTTGCGACGAGGATCCTCCATGTCCATACAAGTAGATACAGACGGGTTCGGTCTCTCTCCTCCTTTAGTCTCACCTTGACCTTCTTGTAGTCGCATACACAATCGGCGATGAGGAGGCCGATAGACTCTTGTCTATAGTAAAATTTTTTCCGTGGCGGCAATGAACGGCGCCTCAAAGTGTGTTCTTCATACACATCAAGGGATTGCTTATTTGGACCCGCCTCATTGATTCCCAGGGCACAAAGGAGTCTATAACTTTCCTCAGGAGAGTCTGACCAATAGTCTCCCCGTTTCTTTCCTTCTCAATTCGCCTAATCATAGAGCTAGAAAGCTTTGCGTTCTCACTTTGAACCGATCAAGGACATTCTGCTTCTACTGCACCAGTGCGAACTAGAGAAGTTTATCAGAGAAACAATGGTACGAGAAAGCGAGAGCGAATGCCTTTCAAGGTAGACCGTGTATGTTCCTTTTCGCCTTGCATCTCTAATTTGATTGACTTAGTGCCGATTGAGAACAGTGAACAGTCCATGGATATACGTCGCCCCAGTGTACTTGTTCTTTCACTCTTCTGCATAATATCGTAGTAAATACTCATCGATAATGGACTCTGCACTCTAAACAATAAGCATCAAATACTGTAGATGTCGTGCGACGCTAACACCGAACGAGACTTACTTCCCGTACAATTTTCAAGTGCGCAACGAGACACTTTCTGAGTTTATTATACAAACCCAAGCTCATCAGGCAGGTTAACGTCAATTAAAAAAGACGAGATCCGAGACACGTCAGTATCAAACACACAGGTCTTCGGGATGCATGCGATGGATCCTGCAATGGGGAGAACGATGATACTGGCTCATGTCATCTTGCTCAAGTCTAACGGCCTCCTACTAGTAGTGCAACAATTGAGGAAAGGGTGTTCAACTCCATGAAATCCAAGTAATTCAACTGGCCGTCTGTCATGATATCGTGGACACCCTCCTCAAGTAATTACCAGAGTCCGCGTTGAGGGATGGCAGTGATCGCGACGACTAAGACCGGGACACGACTCAGTAATCCTACAGCTTAGGACGAACAATATTTCTTCGAAAGCCTTTAAAGAGATCTATCCGTTCCACTTTGAATATCGAGCGCAGAGACCAACAAGTTACGTTTGCAAACAGAGACTGGGTATTAAACGCGGGGCGTGACCAGTCACGCCGATGGCAGAAAGAAGAAAGAGCATCGCTTACAAATCTAAGCCCAGAACTATACAGCACTTTCAATTAGTCATACTTTCCCTATTTGACATCCATACCAGACACAGAGTTTTGACGATTCGAGTTCGAGGTCTAAGTTGCACCCTGCGCGCAAAATACCGTCGCCTGCTTTCGTCCGTAGGGAACAAAACGCATAGATTGAGATAAGATGCCGGGTGTACGAGACGTAAGGTACGTTTGAATTGTTAAGGTAGTATTACTGGATTGCTGGCTAATGGAGGCACCTTTGTTTTGGCTCGCTTGAATACTCCGGCTCTTGCTCGTATTCGCATTTTATCGTACCTCGAACCAATCATACTTTCCGTTGAAATGCGGCTTGGTCTATGTTCAATAGTGCGGACGCGTTCATTGCCGCATATGCTGCCCATCTGAAGCGGTCGGGGAAGCTGGAAGTACCGACATGGGTGGACATCGTAAAAACGGGACACTACAAAGAGCTTGCTCCGTATGATCCTGATTGGTTCTATGTTCGTGCTGGTGCGTGTTTATACCATCCATCTCGTTATTCATTGCGTATGTTTTGTGCGATAATTTTGACAAGCCTCTCTCTATGTACAGCCGCGGTAGCTCGACACATTTACCTCCGCAAACACGTCGGGATCGGCCAGCTCGCTAAACTGCACGGTGGGAGAAACAGGCGGGGGAATCGTCCCTCGCATCACGCCAATGCTTCCGCGAATGTGCAACGCAAAGTCTGCCAGGCGCTCGAGAAGATCGGCGTACTCGAGCAAAACGATTTAGGTGGTCGCTCAATCTCACAGGATGGTCAGCGTGATTTGGACCGGATTGCCACTGCCGTAGCTGAGGCTGCACGTGAGGAGGAAGAAGAGGAAGACGAGGAGAATGAAGAGGAGGAAGAGTAGATGTGTACGATGTGTTCGTTCCCTTTCACACACTTCTGTTATCTGCACGACAAGCTGTCCTCTTTATCTCGATGGTCATAGCATGATGTGTATGGATAAGCCTGCCATGCATGTACAAAAGTTACTCAAAACTACCTGGTCGATTACCTTGAACGGTACAAGATCCGGCGATGCCTTCCTTTCTTTTCAGTCTACTAAACATCCCTGATTTACATATTCTAAGTCAAGCAATCTGGTACAGCTCATACCAGTATCTACGGATCCGATATGGAATAAACTGTTAGAAGGATCCCCGGCGGAGCCAGCGCACACCACAATATAGTGCTACAGCCGCGAAAGCGGTCAGAAACCGC
Organism: Sanghuangporus sanghuang; assembly: GCA_009806525.1. Taxonomy (NCBI): domain Eukaryota; kingdom Fungi; phylum Basidiomycota; class Agaricomycetes; order Hymenochaetales; family Hymenochaetaceae; genus Sanghuangporus; species Sanghuangporus sanghuang. Next base: position 166,014 of record VVIT01000017.1, on the reverse strand, counting down.
CTTGTCCTCGTTGATACTTTCGGTGGCCCCTTTGTTCCAGCTTCCTCGATAGCAGTCACGTCTGCTTCTGTGAGCTCCGCTGTTTATTATTATTATTATAGATTGCGGTTCCGCAACGAAGTCATCCAGGCTATAAGTCCTTCCAATAATAGGTATGGCAGGTGAAGAACTTACGTAAGTCCGCGACGGCGAGGTATTCATCTAGTCGCTCTTTCTTGCTCGTCGTCCTATTTTACAGTCAAACAGCAAATGACATGGGCCTGGTCAGATTCCAGTATTCACAAGAAGGCGGAAGACGACGTACGTGACGATGACAATACCCTTGCTTTTCACCCACGAGAAGATTACCTGAGCTGGTGTTGCACCAAGACGTTCACCAATCGAATTGAGCACTGGGTCGACTGGCCCTCCGGGAGTCTTGGTTATCGGGCTAACTGCTTATCAGGACTACGAGAAAATCGAGGAAATGAGCATGTGAACACGTACGTGAGCGAGCTGTAAGCCTCGAGGACGATGTTATGCTTTGCAGCATACTCTACAAGCTCCTTGTTTTCCTTCCAATTATAAGGGTGAAAGTTGATCTGGAAAATTAAGCTAATGCACTGGCAGCCGGTTTGAAAATATAAGACACTCACTTGATTAACGGTAGGTTGGATCCTTGCTATCTTCCGGACTTGCTCTAACTGATCTACGGAAAAGTTACTAACTCCGATACTCCTGTAATCATAAAACGCTCAGTACCTGACCATCATACAGAAGATGTGAAAAATGCACTTTGCTAGTCCGGAATCTTTGATTTTCTCAAACTCCCTCCAGGTATTCTCAAGCGTTCCTTCAAGCGAACGTGGCGAATGAATCAGATACAAGTCAACTTGCTTGACTCCAAGCTGTTGTTCGAGAAGGAAAGTCAATTGTTGTCATCTAGGATGCGTGGTGAAGAAACGCACATTTTGGAGAGAGGCCTGAATAGCTTCACTAACTTTGCCGGACCCAAACTTGGTGGTTATGAAGACATCATCTCGCTGGAGTCCTTCTTCGCGAATTGCTTGTCCAACGAACTTTTCGGTTTCGTAGACTATTTCCGCCATTTATGAGCCATCACTGTCGCTAATGAACTCAGGTGGGTTAATTTTACGCACATTGAGCTGTGTCGATATGTGAAAACCCTTTCTCGATAGCCTGTTCTACATAATCTGTTACGTCCTACGACGAGTTCTGTCATTCGGAACCTCAAGTAGCAAAGAGCTACTTACTGTCCCTTTCAATACCGACCCCGTTCCAAACGCGATGCCAGGTATCTACAGGAAACTATTCTCAACTCACAGCGCCACAACGAGAGCCGCGGCGTGAGCTCACCTCGTTTCCGTCATTAAGCTTGATAGACTTGAACAGCATTGCGTGAAGATACGGTCGAAGAGCTATCGGTTCGTGATGATGGCGGGAGACAAGGGTTTGGGTGCTTGCGAAAGCTGTCGAAGATCAGGCGTGATATTACTGGGCTATTTTTAATGGTCGTGAGCAATTAGGTGGTAAGATGACGATATCCGTAAATAGGATTGTGGAATAAGATAAGATAAGAAGATCACGTGCACAATTCCCGCCAACTTGAACTTTCGACGTTATTGCAGCCCTGCCGAAACCGGCTTTTGCCTGCTGTGTTTACTACTCAAGCTTTGGAGCCACGATCGACACAGTGAATTGAACTTTGGCTCAGTACAAGAAATTTTTGGAAGAGCTTTTCCTCAAGAAAATCTTCGCAAAGCTATGCATATTTTCTTGCAGAATGTCCCTTCAAAGGAATTCCTACACACCTCTGACACCCTCTATGCGAAGTATATGCCAGGGGAAGGCAAGCTCGGTTGTTTAGTAAGTATTTTAAGGTCAACCTGGCTCAGATCTTTCTGCACAAAAAACTCGCAGAGCACGTCCGCGCTTCGCAGAAGCACAGAATCACTTCTTTCAACAAATCGTGTCAAAGCGGTACCGGAGAATCTGGATAGATCGATATAGCTGGGCCATATGATTGGTGCTGTATGTCAAACCGTTTCAGCCAGACTGAAACAATATTCAATTGATCTCGTTAAGTAATCGGTCAGGGGCAAAGCCTTTGGAAAGAACACACATCTTGCTGCACCAGGCACTACTCGGGAATCGGACGTTGTTCCAGAAGCTGATCTGCTCACAAAAATTGGTACCGAGCGAGGAACTGGTTCGAATCAACAGTCCAGAATAATACTTCGGGGGTCTTAGGGCGCAAAAAGAGGGGGCCTTTAGATCTGGTAAATCTATCAATATGGGCGTGACCATCTTTGTTCCATTTCGACAGTCATCGGCCAGCACGTAAACCAATACGCAAAAGTGCAGTGAGATGCGAACACGTTTGATATAAACGCACTACAGGATTCCATCTTGACGTTCACCTTCGCTCATGTCCTTGTTTGTGATAATGTAGTATGCTTTGTTCTGGTACTAAAAACAGCGATATCTGGATGTAAGGATTGAGTTCGTTGAAAGTATCGTTTGCGAAGTGCCTGGGAGACTGTGCAATAACACCTTCTACTCACGCACCTGAAGAGTTGTCAGTACGGATGATACTAGTACATAAGATTACTGTAGATTCACATCACTTACATTGGCCATCTACGGCAGCAATTTGTGGCAAAGTATGTTGTATGCTTTCTGCGCAAAGTTGGCGTCAGACAGGACAAAAGAAGGTTCAGATAGATCGCAAACTGGGCTTCAAGATCAACCCCACATTTCTCCCAAATGAAACCCACACATACTGGCAGAGGAAGGACGAACCAAGCAGATTCGCATCAGGTCTCGCCCGAGCATGCTAAGATGAGTCTTTATCAATTGGACGATAACGATATATCTGGCACTGTCTCAGAATGGCAGAAAAGGCGCGAAGAAGAAGAAAAGAAACAGAGAGAAAAGACAGAGAAACAGAGAGAAAAGGAAGAGAAAGAAAGGTTGAAGAGAGAAGAACGAGAGGCAAAAGAAAAGAAGAAAAAGGAGAAAGTGACGAGAGAAAATGAGGAAAAAGAGAGAGCGGCAAGAGAAAGGGGGGGAAGACAGAAAGCGGCAAAAGGGAAGGAGAGAATAGAACATGAGAAAGCTCAGAAGCATATACATTCGGGGACAAAAACATCGCGCTCGGCCTCAAGTCCTACGTCAGACAAAAGAGCGGATAATGTTCCTCTCAGAGGCAAACACCGAGACAGTACTCGGAGGGAATCCGAGTCCGGGGCGCATTCCACCGGCAATGATAAAACACGCAAGGCTGAGAAAGAGGACCCTGATCCCAGGTTTAGGAGACACAGAACGGAGGAAAAAGCTGGCACTACGAAAATTGACACGGCGCCACAACCATATACGAGCGCATTGAAGCCGGAGGAACTGCAGGACAGACGACCAGTGAAGCCGCAGAGCGACGCCTATACAAAGAAGACAAGCACACCAAGATCCAGCAGTAAGCTCATTGTACTATTGAAAGGCACGATTGGATAATATCTCTGATCCTCTTCTGCAGGTACTTCTGCCTCACTTCCCAAAAACGCAGAGACGCCTTCAACACATCGGAAAAAATCTAGTTCATCCGACTGGGGTACCTGGGAAGTTGTCTCTGAGGACATAGAGAAGATGACAAGAAACAAGTATGAATTAATGCAAGAATACGAACATCTGGGAATTGCCAACTTTCGTCTCGAGGAGCACAATAACTCGGACGTCCGCATGCTGGCGTTCGGGCCAGAGAAGAAAACTTTTGAAGGTCAACGCGGAAAACTGATTCTGTATACTTCGAAGAAAGGTAATGGTTTGTTCTTGATAGACAAGATAGACTCGAACCAAAGGCCTGTGATGCCTTTGATTGAACCGAAAGTAGATTGCAAGACTAGCGTGGTACGTCGTGATACGATTACATTCATGTCCCACCTTCAGACCTAAATGGACACCAGGTATTCAATAAAGACAGATACGATGTTGAGGAGGCGCGTCTTGACTCCCAAAAACTCAACAATGGGGTATTTCCACTCGCGTGCATAGAGGAGAGGCATGGGGTCCCGCTGTGAATGTATCACTGTATAGATGATAGTAGACTGAACATGATGATTCTCCGTAGCTCGGTCGTGTTATGCTTCCTTCAATTTGCGACTGCAGGTGCATTTGTGATGCTGGAGCGAGAATGGTTATGGACGTCGCAAAAGCACTAGACATTCATAAATGAGATAGTTCGATCCTGAATCGTGAGGGTACATACCATAAAGGCTCATGGGATCAAGCAGCTCGTAAAGTTTTCATTACCTGCATCTAAAGCCCGACAAACTCTGCTATCATGACTAGCTTTAGTTCGCATAGCTCAAAAACAATCCTATCTTCAGGCCCTCGAGCAAATATGATCAGATCATGGGCCAATCGTCGAATGAGCCCTGACAAAAGCGGAAGAAGCTGATCATTCCCGCATCGACAGCAGCAACGACAATCATCTTTTTTCCCAACCTCAACATTTGGAACGGATTTGGTCGGCGAGAAGAGCCAAGCGAAGTTTTGTCTTTTTCGGATGTACTACCACATAAACGCAATAGCCATCGAAAGAGGTTATATAGCCGTGTGTGTAGCGATGAGACCATCGCGGCACTCTTTTCAGGCTCCAGACCCTTCTTCGTTAGTGAAGTTGTCTGAGAAGATTGCACAGATCTTTTCCGAGGAACCGGAGGAGGTAGTTCGGGAAGCTGCTCGAAAAGGCCACAGAGCTCACGTAATGTAGGGATAGGAGTTTTTCGGGCGCTGCAGGACATTTATCAGTTACTTAAGCACTGCCTTTGTCAAACCAGAGCTCACTCGACAACAATCACAGAGTAATCTGGAGGAGAAGGGGCAGTCTTGCGGTACAGGGTTGTGGGCTTGTAAAGATGGAAGAAGACCTCATATGGTGACGACTGGCTTGGCCCTTCCAACATTCCGAGTCGAGGGTGAGAGTACCCACAAGGAATAAATCGAAGCGCAGAAAATATCGAAGCTAAAACGTTTAGTACGACATATCAGACAACAGTCCCGATGAACAGATAGACTCACAATAAGATAAGAAGCGGTGCACCAATCTACTTTTCAAAGGTCGCCACCAGTCAATCCTGCCCGAATTTGATGCGAAAAGTGATCTGAACGGATAAAGGATGATACTCGCTATTCGAGCAAGAACACCCGATTGGCTGTTTCGGAATGCGATGGGACTGTACCGGGACGCGGTAGCGTAATAAGGATCGGGCGAGCGGGCACGAGTGACGGTATATCCAAGGCGTTTTAAATAGGCATAGACCTGAAAGAACCAATGAGCTGAAAATGGAAATTCAGACGAGTCCAAGAGCTACCTGGTATCGTTCCAGGGTTAGGTCTTCTTTCCCAATCATTTCGGCGTAAGCTTGCTGCAGACTCATGGGAGTTCCTTCTTCAGACGTCTCACGATTAAGTCTTGACCAACAGAACAGGCTGCCACGCTCAATGAGGTACAATGCCTCTTCTGGGAGGAGTTCTACAGCCCTTTCTATCTTCTTTCGTGCTTCTGACCCGGTAATAGTGGACGCAGAGGTGCCATGGTTTCGAGGTACATTGTGGCCCATCGTAGAGAGAAAATTACCGCGAGCCGTGAGAATGCGTGCTCGCGAAGCTTCAGGACACCATACAGCATAGCTTGCAACCTTGCTAACCAAGGGCGTGAGATGAAAGCGAACATCAGATCGAGCGCAGCAAACGAACCTGGACACTGTTCGCTCAACATCAAGAGCGCTGAACATCGCCTCTCGCGCACGTTCAAGTTTGTGCTGCTGAAGACTTGTTCCTTTTCCTCCTCTATCCGAGCCTCCCGTAGGTTCAAATTCCTTGTCGCCTCGCTTTGGAATTATTGCTTTACCCGAGCTTGTTGAACTTGACGGAGCTAACGCAGCAAGTTTAGTCCAGTCTGGGCCGCCATCATCTTCGTCCGACGATTGCTCGGCATCTCCAAGTGCATTTTCATCGACTTTCGGAACAGTGAACGATGGTCTTTCGTATTGGTCGTCCATATTCCAGTTGACTCGCCAGCTTCAATTTAGGAAATTTCTATTTGGTTTTGTTCCTAAACGACCATGTGACGTTACATCATCACGCGGTGTGACTCGGTGCTCGAGCACTCTCACCAGCTTACCGTCGCTTAATCTTCCTCATTTGCAAACGTGTACGGTCCCTTGGTTTAAGAGGAGAGGAATCTGGCAGGATAATGTTATCCTAGGTACAGGGAACGGCGAATTATGACATGCGCTAGCTAGATTTATTGTCTCTATGCGTCAACTCCTAGAAGTGTGTACCTGATCTCTTAGATTGCACTCATATTGATGCGAAATTTCCTTCCAGCCAAGGACTCTCATGCGTGGATGTACTGCACAAAGAAATTCTCATGAAAGAGTTCGAGACTTGAGCTAAAAGCTCAGATTATTTTCCTCGAGTCTGACTATTCATAAGATACGAGTTTGCTTATCTGCTTCTGCTGTGGATATGGACGCTTCTCAATGTTGCTAATTACCTGCAAGTTGTGCTTATCTTGGTAATCAATCTATTTCTTGAACCTCGTATACTATAAACTTCACTGTGCTGGAGGAGAAAGTCAATATTCTCATCGCGATGCGAGACCCATACTCGCAAGGATGGGTGTAAGTTAGACTGAAAGGTAGAGGAGATTATTAACTGCATTGCTGTTGCAAGTTAATTTGGTCTTCCCATTCCTTGACGATTCTCTGCCTCTCATGGAGACTGATTCCAAAGTGCTTCCTTTACGTTGCTGAACCCCTCTATGGACAGTTACTCTAATAGGTGGTATGGCCGTGAGGATGAATCAAGCCGGCCGATCTTACGGAAGGAACAGAACACTATAAGCCGAACCTCTTCCCGAAATTCGCGGCCTCTGCCTTGACAAAGCCCTTACTGGGTATCAAGGGAAAAAACTATCGTGGGACGCGTCATGTTCTACTTGCCGTTTGTAGGCTTTTCCCCGCCGACACCCAATCCAGAACCCAGGAACTTCACGTTGTGAGTAAAATTTGTCACTATCCTTCTCAAATGGCCTTCTCGAACGTAAATCTCCAACGGGGCACTGATCTACAGGACTAGTCCAAATAGGATAGATGCGAGTAGTGGCTCCGAAAATCTCTTCTGATCTTACTTCCTAAAGTCCAGTTGGCGGTATCAACTTGCGCCGGGGGATAATCTGCACCGATCGCTTCAAAACGAATAAATTGAACCACCCTGCTACTTGGTGCATGCTCCAGGACAAACTCTCAGCGGAAAAAAGGTTCGCGGCATCAAACACTCTTGCGTCAACTGACCGTTCCAGAGGGTAGGCGCGATTGATTTCCTCAGTTTCTATTTTTATCCTCTTCTCTGGCCATTCTATCCATGTATGAACGATACGCGGATGGCCGTCATGCCACCGGAATGTTCCCAAGGATAGGAAGGAACAAAGATGATCCATTTTCTGTCAAAGACTACTTATTCGAAAGGGCACCATGAAAACGCGGTGCATTCCAGCAGCTGACTCGTGTCCGTTGTAGAGTAGAATAGGTAGGAATCTTCGTCAAGTTAACAGAGTCCATGACCTCTTCTGAACCTGTACCATTCGAAAACTGAAGGACAAATTTTTCAGCACAGTTTACTCAGCCATTTGCCTCTTACACATTGAGGTATTATGCAGCTATTCTCACGTCATCTACTCATTATAACCACAGCGGAACGGAGGAAAGCTGCGGAATGCTCTGTTGATTATAAAAAAAAAACTTTTGTTTCAGATCCAGTCTCCTTGCGTCAACCACTCGACCGAGGAGTTCTGAGTTCAATATTGCGCATTGACTTACATCAATGATGCAGCCGCGGAGGGAGCGGCCTGAGGCATTTTTTGCTGACACTATATTGCCGGAACGCAGACGATATATTTTCAGACAATGGTAGAGACTCCAAAATACACAGCACGGAAAGTGACGGAATTCGGTATTCGGCGCCGTTTCCGAAGCAACAAAACGAGGACCAAAAACTACACGGGTTATTCTGATTGCAGCGACCTATGCCTAGGAAAAAGGAAATGTTATGGTGGTCGAGACACAAGTCTGGAAAATTTAGTTGCCTTTTCGCGCGACAAACTCTGGTACCTTTGTGCCGCGAACAGCGCAATATGATTGTGTGATCCTGAACGCATCTCCCGAGAAAGACGGAGATACAATCTGAGAGAAGGCTGTTTCCTGTTCTGTGCAGACTAGAAGAGAGGAAGGTGAGAATTCGCGCATGGTGTTTCCTCCTGCCTAAGGCCAACAGCCCTACAGCGGGACGGATTCCGAGATTGAATCATCAGTTTCCTGGCAACTTCATGCCGATGATCATTCTTGAGAACCATTGAAAAATAAATGTTGCGGCGTCGTGGACCCTTGTAGCCAGTCGAGTCAAGCGCGTTTATTATCTGAGTCATGAGTACAGCATGAGCTCTTTACCTCGAAGACAATCATCAGTCCGAAATTAGGCCGCATGTCGGTCATGTATGTTCCGTGTCGCACGTTCCTTGCTTCGAGAGCAACAGGCGAGCGGTTCAGAACCGAACCACGAGAGACACCAGTAAAATGCAAGTTAACCATGTGTAGATCCACCAGACGAAGAACGCCTGGGAACAAGCTTACTCCAGATGTTAGTATTGATGAGGGAAAGTAAACGACGTGTACAATGAAGATAGGAAGAGCAGGTGCTTCAGAAGGTTCTTCAGAAGACGGGCATGTTGCATTGACGGGTAAAAGGGGATAAACTTCTTTTATATGAAGTAAGTGGCTAGGATTTGCATATCAGATTCTCCTGCCAAATGAAATAGCACCAAAACGAGAATTCTAACCACGCGGAGATCCAGTATGCCATTCAGTTCTATGTATGCATTACTATGACTTCATTGTAACCACAAAACACTCAGGTTTAAAGAATCGGACTTTTTTCTCTTCATGCCATGTGGGATTTTTAAGCGGAAGGTTAGGGCCACGTACCCCTTTATTGGCATGTGAATCGCCTTACAAGGACAGTTACCTAATGGAACAGGCTAAAGACCGAAGTTATTTTTATTCAGAAGCAGAAGTACGCTATCTATACAATTTGTTTATCATTGAACAGTCAACCTACTCCCTCTTGAAAAAGCTTAATAAACACACGCCACCGGAGCGCCGCGCAAACCACAAGGCCTTACAAAAGTGAACGAAAATAAAAATACTCGTTAATTCGCTGAGCGAGCTGGGAAAGAAGAAGCTGAAATGAATAAGAAGTTGGTTGAAACTGAGACCCGACTTGGCCGCTGCCTTACATCATACTCAATGTCCCGTCGTCGATCTAAAGTCACAATAACGAATTGAACTGGAATTAGATAGTGCGGAAGGCCACGAAGGAAAGAGTGGAGCTCCGCAATTCACTGAACGACTTCACCGCTTCACCGCTTCTTGAAGACGAGAATGACGTAGAGTAGGACGCGATATGTCAATGCAATGAGCAAAAGGATCACTGCGTAAAGGTCGAAGCGTATCCCGCGAATGTCCAAAGCCTGTAATAGCGCGAAGTCGAGAAGGAGTCGATCCATCGATAGAAGAGGGAGTGAGTTGTGTCCATAGAGCGCACATAGCAGTTTTCCAAGATTATAGTCGTCGGCGGTGGTCAGGAAGAAGGAGGCCAAAAAAGCGAGATGCATCCAAGTTATTGAGAAGAAGCAGATGAGGACGGACGCAGAAGCGGAAGCGGAACGACTCCGTTGAGCGCGATGTTTTGACAGAACGAAAACACGTTCGTGACCACGACCGTATGCGATACAGTCGCGACCGAGTGACAAGTGAGTGAAAGAAGCAAGACGAGCCATCGGCGGAGGAGGTTCACGAACGAGCGTGCATGCACATCACCACCAAACAAATCCGCAAACACCGAACCAAACCCGATTATCGTATCATGTATACAGTCCAGGGACAAAGCGGACGAGGCGAAGACAGCGGAACAACCGCGTATCGGTGGACCGACGATTGCATCATGATATGGGCGCGGTGGGAGAATTTGAACACCACGAGACAAGCGAGGAACGATCGAAATCCGTTTTCGTGTCGTAAAGATCCATCGTATGGTATAAAAATAACATGGAGAAGAAAATTGATAAACATTAGAGTTATCGAGGTCCCGAAAGGTAATCGATGAACATTAGAATTTTCGTACCTCTAAAACGTCATCCCCCGCAATTGCACATTGACCCTGGGCGACGAGAGAACTGGGATAGTCGCAAAAGCAACTGCCATCATTCTGCTCTGCACACGTCAACATGATACCGTGGAAGTCATTAAAAACAAGCAAGTTGAATGCGTATGTCTAAATATAGACCGGCCAACTTCAATGAATGAAGAGAGAAGAAAAAAGAGCTAGTCCAAACCTGATAATCGATCCAATGTGCCCAATAGTACCAGAAACGCGGAAGGTTCACTGCACGGATGAAATAGCCTCCAACACACTTTTTGTGTTCGAAAAACACGTTTGTTACGCGCGTCAAAAAATAAGTTCAGTCAGTGACTGAGATGAGAATAAAAAAGCTACCGACCATCCAGAAGCCATTTAGGAAAGATGCGATAGCAAGCGATGCCACAAAGATCGGGATGATGGCAGCGACCATCGCGGACTACGAAAATAGAGTCAACCTAAGTTCAGAAATCTCATTGCACCTCGGAGGTCTCGAAGGAGCGTATCAAAAAAGAAGAAAAAGAAAAAGGAAGTCGTACCTGGGATTCCGCCGCATAGACAGCAAGGAACAGCACTCCGAGGAACTTGAAGAAGTGTTCTGCTCCAGGATTAAGGCCGATGCTCCAGTAGCAAAGCACGGCAAAGAGCAGAGCGCACAAGAATAGATACGGGAGCGTTACGATCGAATTCGCCAGGACGTACGCAGCCGGTCCGTACAGTCCATTCATACGCTCCCGTACGAAGACAAGTCGTTCCTCCAGGAAAGCTGGGATGCCTGCTACGCTCATGAACCCGAGGAAAGCCACGGAATAAAAATGCACGCTGAGTCGGTCGTTCTGGCCCGATTGCGCATCATACACCCGCCCCGAGGAGAGAATATCAATACAAAAGCGAAGAAAAAAAAAGGTTCAACGACGTCACAGCGCCAACAGTGGGAGAGACAGAGACGAGATTCGTTTCGTTAAAACAAGAACTAATAGATTCGAAAATAGAATAAATGAGTACAACGTACTATTTTTGCAGACGTCTGGGCGAGATTGACCCAGACAGTCGCCAATAGAACGCCCATGCCCACTGCGAAATGACGTAGATGTATAGGTGTATCAAGAGCATCGGGCATCGCGAGAGAAAATCAGTGATGTCAGAGACCGACAAGTATTCAATTTCGATCACATAGTTCAGAACCGGCCCGAAGTTGAAAAGGTAAATAAAAACAAGAGCAAGTAAATGCTTACAATACATTCCGATTCTCACGCCGTAGGCAAGCATGTTACGCGAGTAATTTATTGCATTTCGCTCCATTAGAATGAAAGTCTGATAAACACCGCGGTGGAGGTTCCCCCAAACGGATCGACGTTCTTCACCAGCTGGATATTGGTATTGCAGCTCCTTTGCGATAGCCATGCCGCCTTCGAATTTCGCGGTGAGGAGAGGCATGTGTTCAGCTTGATGGACCTGAGCGTATGCTTCCCAGCGCTCTGCGAGCTCACGGGCGAGCATTTCGCGCTGTGCAGCGTCGCGGATGAAATCGGTGCTCGTAACGTCGAGCGCGTGGTCGGCCGGGTTCGCATGGAGAGGCACCGGATGAGAAAGACCTTTGTCTAGATACTTCGACAACAGATCTGAAGGAAATAGAAAGAGAGATACTATCAGTTTCAGGTGGTGATGGAAACAAATTTAAAAATCGGAATTTGTCTCCCTTACCGATCGGACCGAAGTAGACGGTGTGACCCTGTGCAAGAAGGAGTAGCTTATCGAAGAGCGCAAACGACTCCCAGTTTGGCTGGTGAATACTCGCAATGACGATCATACCATGCTGCTCAGCGACTCTCTTCACTATAATAATCATTTGAAATAATTAAAATCAGCATTTTGAAGGGGAGGGACGATGATGATGATGCAACAAAGATAACGAGTTTTCTTCCTGTAGATTATCCAGGCGATACAATAGATAAAAGGAACGGGACGTACCGGCTTGGAGGACTTCATAGCTCGCCCGACTGTCGAGGCCACTGGTCGGTTCGTCGAGAAGGAGTATCTTCGGCATCGTGACGAGCCCTGCGCCGAGAGTGACGCGACGCTTTTGGCCACCTGAGATACCTCGCTGGATAACGTTACCAATCCGGTTATGGCGTACATCCGTAAGACCGAGTTCTGTAATAACGCGTTCGACGCGTTCATGAATTACTTGCTTCGGTGTAGAAGGGTCCAAGCTGCGAAATTATTCGAGGTTTAGAGTTAGAGGGTTCCGGGGAACGCTGAAAGGCTATCTATGAAAACTCCACCTTAGACGCGCAGCGAAGGTGATAGTTTCTTGGACCGTGAGCACGCCAAGCAGCGCGTCGTCTTGTTCGACATATGCTGCAAGTTCCTTCATACTAATGCGATCATTTCCGTTCACGGTAACCTGAGAACCCCGTTTAATTCACATCTAGCCAATCGTCGCAAGTTTAGGAAATGGAAACTGACCTTTCCTTGGGCGGCCGGAGTACGCTTCGACAAAACATCCAATATGGTCGACTTTCCGGCTCCAGAGGGGCCCATCACTACATGCGTTGATTCACTAGATGCTATGATATTATCACGATGATATTGCCTACCAGCAAGCATCTCTCCAGAAGCAACTGAGCCGGAAACATTGGTCAGGATAGGTTTTCCCTTGATTGAATACGAGATGTTCTCCCATTCAAGGACCAGGTGCTCGAGTGGCTTCTGCGCCTAAATATATCCGGAATCCGCAGTTAGCTCCGTCACACAGGGATGAAAGGACGGGAGAGCGGCCTTTGGAATATCTAAAATTCTAACATTGAATTAAAAAAGGAAACTTACTTCGACGTCGGTTGGATGGAGAGCGACGAAAGTCTGGATGGTCATCGTTGCGAGTGATGGCGCAAGAGGGGCAGGACGGTGGCGTCTAGATTTGTGAAAATTGACTATTGGCCCATCTCTGCCCGCATAAGTACCCCAAGAATCAACCTAGCCCTCGATAGACCAAACAAGTTTGTCAGACGAAATCAAAAAGATTGAATGCTTCACGTGACCGAGCATGATGCCAAAGACCAGGGGATACCGTTTAGGTGATGATCATCAGAGCCAGTTAAAATCTGAATGAACTGAAGATGTCACGGTTCATCACGTGAAGGAACAGCAGAGTGACAAGCTGGACAACCGCTGAGGATCTAGAAGTGTTCCGTGGGTACTATACAGGAACTCGATTGAGGAAAAGAGAGTGATCGGATGGATAGTCAGCATTGCACCTGTAGCAGATAGTTCCCAACAGTCGGACAGGGGAAAGGACATGTCATGGGGATGAACGAAATCAGAGCTGGCAGACAGATGCACTGGTTCAAAGGCACTTTAGTGATGCGTTCTATGTCGAGTTTACGAGATATGTCAAATTTTTTAGCCAAGAGGAGGGAATGGGAGTTGAGAGGGAAAATTGGACGAGCCAAATGAGGCAAGTCGAGATTTGAGTCGACCCTGAAGATGATAACGTGGGAATAGATCTAACTAATCTAGACTAGACGGGAGAGGAGAGAGCGCCATTAGGCATTGCATTACTTACGGCCACACTAGTACTCCTCATCCAAATACGTGCCTTTCCATAAAGGGGGGATGGAAACGTCAGGACGCATAGGCGCGTTGTGCAACCGGAGACCTCGGAGATTAGAGAAAATATGAAAATGATGAAAATGGCGTGGGCAAATTGGATATTGTTGCTTCGGACACAGACACGGACACGGACAAGGACAAGGACACGAACGCAGACACAGATCGGACACCCGACTTGGACACGGACCGAAGAGCAGAAGAGAGGAAACAATAGTAGCACTAATAGTAATAGTAATAGTAATAGTAATAGTAATAGTAATAGTTCTAGTGACCAGAAGAGATGTGTATCTCGGACGCTCCTGCCTAACCTTACTTTCCCTTCCTTCCTTCCTTTGATCAACCGAGGATTCCTTCCCGCCAGTCTACTCCTGCACATCTCTACTACTAGCACTTCTCCTCATCCTCATCCTCCTTCTCCTTCTCCTTATTTCATCTGCACCACGGTCTCCGTGGTCGTCCTATTCTCCTATCATCTCCTCCTTCTCCGTCTGTTCCGTTGTCACACTCCCTTCCACTCATAGAAATACCTCCATACATATATCTTGCTCATCACAATCAGCTCGCTCTCTCGCCAACCGCGCTCTCTTCAGGCACTCTGACCCGAGGACTGCAGTCTTCTCCCCTACCAATGTCTCCCTCTCCACCATCAGACCAACTCTCCCATCATTCGGCAAAACACAGATCGCCTGAGCGCGCTGATGACCATGACCATGACCATGACCACCAGCCGAATGGTGGTTCGACGCGTCCTCCCACAAAGAGAGCGCGCAAAGCCATCAACTGTGCTCCTTGTCGTACTAGCAAGCTGAAATGTGACAAGTCTGTCTACTCAATTGTTCACGTCTGTCTGTTATCCTGACAATAACCCCGTAGAGCTCGACCATGTTCATCATGTATACTCAGAGGTAAGGGTTTCTCTCAGACAGGCAGAGCGTTCTTCTCTGACACGTTGTTTATTCTTCAAGGTACCGCTCCGCAATGCTACAGCGACGCCAAAGACGAAAATGGCCATCGGTAAGCTCTCTTTCGTCTGTACCTTTGATGATTCTGAATTTAATTTGTAGACGCAATGGTATTGATCCGCATAACGAAATTGCCCGTATACGCCAGTCAGTCGCGACACTTGAGGCGTATGTTATCCGCGGTGTAGCTGCACGTGCGGCAGACGCGAGCGCGTCATCTGCCAAGTCTTCAAGACGCGAACCCACGAGCTCCCAATTACACAATTCCGTCAAACAGGAACCCGACGCAGATGCGCTGGCAGTGCCCGGCATGCTCGCCGAGCGCGGCAGAGGCGGCTTCTATGCTGGCCCAACTTCGACAGCCACGCTTCTGTATTCGCTTAAGAATGACGCCCGCGATGGAAACGATGAAACCGAACGCGGGTCCAGCGGCGACTCGGAAGCGGACGACGCGCCGACGGATATCTCACGTGGATTCGACGACGACCTTCTAGCGCAGCTGCCCGCGATCCACGTCATTGACGGGCTTGTCGACTATTATCTCAATTTTTGCAATTGGATGTACCGACATGTCTATCCGCCCACCTTCACTGCGTCTTGGAACCGCTTCAAGGAATGCGCGTCAGCAGACCGGCTCATGCTCGCGACTCTCGCTGTCGTCATGGCTGTTGCGGTGCGATACTTACCCGAACAGCATGCTTTGCTGTCAGCGCTTCCAGGCGTATCACGCGAGGTCAGTCGTTATTTTCAATTCGTCTTCACGGAGATATCCGTCTAACTCAAGTTAATTATAGGATATTGGTGAGCGCTTCTACATGGTAGGATGCGAGGCGCTCGCAAGGTATCGAGCAGAGAGCCGCCAGCTCTCACTCGAACTTGTCGAATTGCTGCTCATCCGCACGCATTATCTTACTCTCTCAAAGAACGAGAGCGAAGAAATCTGGTCTATTCGCGGTGAACTTGTCAGCATCGGAACGGCCATGGGTCTACATCGCTATCCCGATAAGTGGCGCATGCATCGCGAGGTGGCAGAACGCCGCCGATGGGCATGGTGGCATATCCTTTTGCTCGAACGGTTAGTCCATGATCGAGAATCCGTTTTGATTAGCAACTGACGCCCTAAAATTTGTAATTCAGATGGCAGTGCTTCCTTTTCGGTCGTCCTCTATCCATCGCTGGACATCACTTTGATACACGTATGCCGTCCCACGTTGATACCAGTATTGACAAAACTGGCCGCCTGTTCTTGCCAAACATCTACATGTTCAAGCTGGCGGATATTTTGGGGGATATAGTTGATGACGCGGTATCAATTCGGCCAGTGCCGTATTCGCGTGTCCTCGAACACGATAAGGACCTCGTTGAGTGGATGGATGATCTGCCAAGAGAGCTTGACTGTAAGTCTCTCTTCTTTGATATGCAGTTCCTAATTTGGAAGAAATATACTAACGCCACATTTCCCATCATCCCATAGTGGATGAGTATCGTCTCGCACGCTCACTCGCCAGCCCCGACCCGGCGGATATGCGTCTTGGCGTTCTCAGCGTAATGTACGTCTCAATCCCGCTCCGGCCGGCAAAGCTTCTCTTCGATTTTTAGTTGCCACCTAACTTGTGTTGTCTATCTTACAGAATCCGTACAAGCTACTATCATATTCGATTCACGCTGCACCGTCCGTATGCTGCTGCTGCGCACGACACCCATCCCACGCAGAATGCTTCTTCGTCAGGGAAGAATGCGAACGCGACCGTGAACACCGAACACCATGCGCGTATGGCGCAATCGTTAGACACCGCTGCGAGTGCAGCAGACAAGCTTATTCAACTCGTAGCACAGGCTCGGCCTGAAGTGCTCGGGACCGGGAATAATGCATCGCTGGCGGTCTCTGCGCATGTGCACTGGGGTCCATTCCATTGCTTCTCAGCGGCAATGTTCTTCTCGCTTCAGCTCGTCGCGGACCCGAACCAGCCTGGTGCAAGTCTGTTCCGCGCAAATATTCGCCGAGTGCTCGATTTGCTGGGCATGTCGCGCGGCGTCGCGATCGCGGATAAGGCGAGCGATATGTTGCTCGCGCTGCGTCCCTTGTATGATCCCGATGTTGAGGATGAAGAACTACGCGGGAGGTCCAAAGAAAATGTCATTGCACTTGTCAAGAGTCTCGCCTTTCCCTATCATGACTCGATGGCCAACCACGGGCACGGCGCGCGATCACATCACACAGACTCTCCGCGCAGCTCGGGGCACCCAACTTCGCCCACCACGTTGCGCGCAAACGGCGTTTCTGGCACATCTTCCCCGGGTGGGACGTCGCTTATGCCATTAATCTCACCCACCATCCCACGTTCGAACGTGCATACTGGTTTGACACCTGCTCCGCCCTACTCGCGCAGCGCCTCGCAAGCGCAGCTCGCAGACATCCTTGCGCCCAGCCACACCAGCAGTAGTGCAGCCACCCCGCCTTCGAATGGAAGCGCCCAAAATTATCCTGCTTACGCTGCACAGAATAGTTCTTCCACGACAGCAGCGGCAAGTGGGCTGCGCCCGACGCCTACGTTCCCGCTTCCTACTTCCGCTGGTGGTGCCTTTGCAGCACACCCCTCCGCTCCGGGCGCAGATAACGTATCCATGTGGGGTGCTTCAGTAGGGTTTGGACAGGGCGAATGGACGCGTTTCTTGGACGTCCTCGAGCGCACTGAGACTTCCGGACTGATGACCTCTTGAAAAATTTCTTTCTCATAGCCGCTGTGCCATCATCATCTGTCTGCTTGCCGCATTGATCCCCTCTCTGCTGATTTTGTCTCCTGTTCTGTTTTGTCTTTACTGTCCACTCAATATCTGTCATACTACTAGTCATTTCTGTGCTCTCGCAATGCTTTCTCTTGATATCATTTTGGAGACGGGTCTGCATGTGTATATAGACTGCTAGAGCAAAGTGTAACATCTTAATATTATTGTCCCGTCTATTACTAGCCTCAGAGGAGTGCAGTCGATTGTACATGTGGACATGTCTGCTCTCAGGTAGGACGTTATTCTCATGTAAGCAACCACAAAGGTGGCCCTCTTACGCACGTATTATGCAATGCACCGTCACTTTTGGATGGCTCCTCGTGGTGACCAAAGACCCGTCATGCTTCCCCTTCCCCCAATACCTCGAGTTCCAAAAGAACAAAGCAACAATGGTCATCACACGGATTTCTTTCTCCAATCGAATCCAGAGGATACATTGGTAAATGCTTTGAGGGGTGCTTCTTTCTTCCTGAAGCTTCATCACTTCTTTCTGTGTGCCGCCAAAGACGCCGTCTCCTTGGGTCCTGGGTCATGGTTCTCAATCTCACGCCTAGAACATATGTCTATTCACATCTGCCCTTTCGGAGGATATTGCTTGGTGGGAAACGAATTTTGCTTCCGTGCGGTACTTTCCCCCCCCCCTCTTGCCATTTGCGTCGCTTATACTGCTCCGACCTTCCTTACAAGATGTGCTGTTATGATAAGAACAGAACGTTACGAAGAGAACAGAACTCCGGTGACCAGACTTTGAATTGCGCGATCGACGCTTGGCATGCCAGATAAGTCGATGTGAGCGGATAGCCCACGCTCCGTCTCTGACTTCATTTGTTTATCCGACTTTCAGCTCGGCATTCCAGGCATTCCCGCTCGGCCAAGGTGTTTCTTCTTCCATGATTAGCGGCCATCAATCCCAGGCTTTCATTAAGCAACGCAACAGCAACATAGCTGGGTCTTGGCACCCCTTCCGTAACGTGGGATCCCACCCGACATCCGGGTCCGATGCCGATTTTTCTTTTTCCTTGGTCTTCGTGCCCAGCGCACTCGGGGATTCCAGTTTCCGCCTATCAGGGGGCCACTGGGGGCACATGCAATACTCATACTCATTACTCGAAGACTTCGTGCTACGTACTCGGATGCTCTCCCAGCTGCCTTCTAGACGCGGGGACAAGGAAACCGTTCGGCAAGATTGAATTGGAAGAACGTTGAATTGGATAATAGTACTGCGTAAACGGTAAAGTTGCTGATACCGATAGGAAATACACAAGTTTAGCGACCTGATCTCGATTTGTGCATTGATTATAGAGGAACTAGCAGAATGTTGAGCATGGTGTCGATGGTACGCATTGACAATTCCTTTGATATTCACTGCTATTCAGTGAAGACTGTCCCGACTCGGGCATCATTGAACTTCTCTTAGAGAAAGATCGCACTACCCTCCGATTTGCGAAAGCTGGCACAAGAAAGGATCGCCCCTTTTGGACTTCACATACGATCGTGAATCTCTCATGGGACTGTGTCTACGGGTTGCTTGCTGAAACAACACATACCCAACCGGTGTAGCTCTGTTTGGGATGTCCGTCAACATGTGAAATGACGATGCTAACCATTTCGCTCGTCAAAAACTCGATTCATGATCTTAGTCTCCATATGGGCCTCAGAGCTCACTTTCATGGCTTTCTTATCGGACTTCGGTAAGTATCTGTTCTGTCTTGGCGGCCGGGCGCTTCGAAAGCTTGGAGCACGTAGGCGACACCACAAAAATCTGCAAAGTATTATATCGGATTACATCAATTTTGCCGAGTATTATTGTCAAATCAGATCTAGACGGCTTATATTCGGTTATATGCAAAATAAACGCCCAACGCGATTATAACCTCGTACAAATTTTGGTGATATACCGGGTTCATTTACTGGTGAATACTAATTCTTTCCGTCTCATACAGAAAACATCTGGATACTCATGATCAGCAGGTTCACGCATGGGCAAGTACCACTGTCTTGGTTGGTGCACTTGAGGGTACTCTCGTAAATATGCACCAAGCGTGGTGGATATTCTCTAGCTATGTTATTCACTTTGAGCTCGCCGTCAATTTGCAAAAGGCTCTTATCTTACTCCGAAAGGCCACTGTTACTTGGAGAAGTGCATTGTTTGCGCCGCTATCGATAAACTCGTGGTCGGACGCTTTCTTGTATACACGAATGCTGAACCATCAATTTGGCTACTGCGTCTGACCATGGGCATGGAATAATTACGGCAGTCCCGCAAAGACTCCCCCTATTAACACGCCATCTTTTACAATTCCTATCTTTCACTCGACAACTCCCAGTGCGTTGGTTTCACAATAGCTTAAGGACATGTCCGCACCAACGCCGCCCATGATGGCTAATCCCATGTCTCCACCGCTTAGTGATAGCGGAGAGGCGCATCCTTCCCGCGAGACTCCGTATGCCGGCATTGATCAGAACTAAGCTACATCCTCAACAGAGTTTGGATTGAATTGAGGTCCTGGCTTGGAAAACAGTGGTCCTGCACGTATTCTAACGGAAAGATTCAAGAATGATACTTGGCCCACACGTTCGCGTGACAATCAGTTTCTCAGGAGATCATTTCGGCTGAATTTCACCTCCTGTTTGTATACGAGTATTTCAATCTGTTTTTTTGAGCACCTACCGGAAGTTCATTATTATCCGATGCACAACCTACTGCACTGCATTCTTTTGTACGCGAATTGATTGTAGTTATCTCTCTGGAACCAATTTCGATGCATTTCTTTTCCAAGTCTTTCCCGCTCTTGGTAAGTATTGCCCAACGAAGGGATGAAGTCAGAGCCAAATATGGAGGACAATTCAGTATTATTGTAAATGCCGCACTGGTTGGACACCTTGATGGATTAGTATTTGATGTCGGAGTGCCTGCAAGCCGAGTTGGGTTTGATGAGACGTTCCTTCCCATTCATCTAGCTTTCTTTGCTACCCACAGGTAATTTGATTTGATATGAAAGGCCGGATACGCTGCCTAGTAGTATCGAGAACGTAGCATGTAGCAGAAAATTATACCTACTTGGCATGGCAAAATTCTGCCTGGGTTTATGACTGCGTATGTGATTTATATTGCCTTATGAGCCTTCAAAATCAGTCGTAATTGCTTATAAACTGACGTAATGCGGAATAATATGCAATGTACATACTGTACAAGTTTGTATCTATCTTCGGAATCGTAACATCCGTCAGGCACGTGATCGCGTAACCCGCGCTGGCTGCGGACGCAGCCTCTTCACCACAATCATCCCAAACAGTTTCGTGCAAGATGGCAGCGACTACCAACTAAGTTATCCCCGTAGATTTTACTGCTTGCTTTTACTCTTTCATCTAGATGTCCTTACTACTATACGTCCTTCAATGCGTGTACCTGGTCTTTGCGGCTTCTATCGTGTCTTGTCTAGTACCTAGCAGTCTCGGACCTGGTAGCGACGATTCGGATGTACTCTCGGCATGGGAACAGTGGAGCCTAGATGCGAAGGGCCTGATTCCGGGTTGGTACGATCCGCGAATCAATGGCGGACGCATGCTTGATGTACGTATCTCGTTCCGTCCTGCGTCAAGTGCAGCAATCACGCTCGCAGGATCAAAGTTCACTCACTTACCAACGAAATTTCTGGCACAACTTTGATTGCATTCAGTTCACAACACGTCACTTCGGAGAGCCGCTCAACGTGATCATCTCCGGCCATTCTGACCCCTTCATCCTGACTGAGGCAGGTTTCCATTACTATGCGAAGTGAGTTCTTCAGAAAAACGACGAGTAAGATGCGGTCTTCTCATATCAAACTTCCGTGCTTTCCGCAAGATCAATTGGATTCTCCGAAGAGTGCCTGGGCCTGCACTACGGTAATATCCACCGTGCAGACTTGGGTGACGGAGATGGGCGCAAGGAAGAGCTCTTTCTTGCCCGGCAGCATTACTTCCCCGTATGGGGAACATGTTGGGAAAGCGTGGCAGGTATGTCTTCCAACCTTCCCTTCCTTACGTGCGAATGCCTTTCCTAGTCTATATAATGAGCGCGTGGTCTACCCGAAGTTCTTGAGTTCGGCGGAGGTCAGCACCATCCGAAGTGAACTGTCTACTTCATGATGGAAAGCTTCGTCGTTTCATTTTATCCGCTTATCCCATAGCATCAATCCTGAGCCTTACCAATTCCGCGGAACTGTTCTGTATCTCACATCACAACCTGTCAGGTGGAAATCATTTCCGGGCCTGGAAGCAGAATGGTACGCTTGCGAACAGCGGTGCATGGTTTCTAGCGTGAGATTGATCTTTGAAATTAGAGGAGCACCTACTGATTTTCCTCAACTCTTTCCTTGCGATGTGATTGCGTTCAAATCATAGAGTGTCCAAGGAAGAGGTGAGCGATGCAGACCGTTGCTTAGACATTCATTGTACCTATTTGTATTAATTTAATAGGACTCCAGTAAGAATCATAGGATCGTCGATGATGGATATAATATCGGCCGAGATCTACTCGTTGAGAAAGCAGTGGCTGGAAGCCATTGGAAAGGTATGTGGTGGCGAGCGGATGTAGTCTGGAACCAGAACGACCTACTGAAACCCGGAAGACGTGGTGAGTGTTTGATTCTTTGGTTTATTTCTTGGCAAGTGATGTCAACGCGACGAAACTCTTTTTACCGCCGGCTCGAGATCCACAGGTCTGAACGCTTCTTGCAAGTGATTCCTATTGTGGAGGTGGATGCATCTCTTTGAGCGGAGAACTTTATTCACCTCAGAGGATGCTCTGTGTGATCTTGTGTGATCTTGATACGCATTATGAATGCTTCCTAATTTCCTCTGACTTGGCACACTTGGCACACGTAAATTTGGACTCTTACATTACCTTCGTGTTCCCACAGGCGTCAATCATGGTATCGCTCAGGACGGACGAGTGGCCGTTCTTACCATAAAACGTGTCTAGCGGCGTTCCATATCTCCCTTCGTTCCGTCTGTTCTATTTTGAGATGCTCAGACGTGTCCTGAGCATCCTGCGGGGTATTCATCTCCTGGGCCTCACGACAATCTCATGACCTTTACGACGTATATTTGCATTTGATCCTCTTTCTTTTGCCATTACTATTCTCGAGCTATCAAGCATCTGAGACCTTTACTTACACTGTATCTATAGTCTCGCGATTCAAGGCTGTCTGAGGAGCACTATAAAGGCAATAGATACCGTCCAATACATTAACGTTTCGAGTTATGACTCCTCGATGGCCTCGGACTAGCCCTGAAGATCGCGAGACTAATACAATTGCTTCTGGGATTTACTTTCCAAAGAAATGGCGCCAGTATCCCGCGAGAAGTCTGTATTGAATGCACTCGCATTCCCAAGAGCATGCGCAGGGTCGTCATTATGGTCCTCTAATGCACCATCGGCAGGCCAAAGTCTATCAATCAACCTTCAGAATGAAATCGCTAAACGCTTTCTACTCCGAAAAGAGTAAAATCTTGAACAGGAGATTCCATCATGCGTACCTGACTGTCAACCAAATGGTAGTGTCCATTAGCGACGAATAAGTGGAAATGCATATTGATAAGTCGAGAAAAAGTGATATGCCCCCTCATGAACTGTCAGAAGAAGATCATCTGCACTTTCATAATGATTTCCATGGAATAACTTTGTTGTTGATACAGTGAACAGACAAATCGACTTCTTTGTTGATTTTCAATAATTCCGTCATGACAATCTTCCACAGCCGGAGATACTTGGGCAAGCAGTCTTAGACAACCATCGAGCAGACTTTCCATCACATTGTTTAGGCGGTATACAAGTATATGGTGTTGCATGATCTGAAAGACCGACAAGTCTGCAGGCGTCATGAGAGGTAACATCAGTCGACATTCTTTTAGCCAACGAATTTGAAAACAGTAGATCAACAACGACTTGAATGATGATTTTGAATTTGAATGCATGACACGGCGAAAGCAATTCGGCTAATCGTGGCTGTGAAAATGGTTATATCGACAGCTGATTGAAATCTCAATGAATTAATAAGAAGCCGGTTCGACGGTGCTGAAGATGCTTGGGCCCCTTATGGGACACCATGTGAGTTTGAATATAAAAATGAACCACAACTGTTTCATCTAACGCGCTCAATGCTCATTTCTCCAGTAAAGAGCTTCATGTGTAAGTCACAGAATAGTCAAGAAGCTCGGAAAACATTTATCTTCTCTAGACATCCTTTCAGAGCTCGGAACGAAGGAAAATGGCACCTTCGATTATGATTTTTTTACTAGAAAACCACTTACGTTGCATATATAGTAATTCACCACTACTCCAAACACCACCATTACTCCAAACGCCTGTCATTACCTCCCTCACTTTCTCATCTCTACTCTTGGAAAAATCATGGAAACTTTCACGTGTAAACTAAGTATACTCATGAATTTTGGTAGCAATCGGAGCAGTAGAGGGACCATGAAAATTCATATATTGCGGAAATTTCAATAACTATTCTCCTTAGTGCACTTTCAAAATTATCCATTGATTTGATTCACATTATTTTGAGAGTTTTGGCCACACAACCAAATAAAATGCTATCTCAGGAGTTTATCGCATGTTTAAGGAGGGTAATTGGGCAAGATTTCGTAATTTATATGACATGACAAAAATTTATGAATAGTGGAGGGAAGTAAGAAAATCAGATGACGTAAGAGATTGCTGGGTAACAAATTGATTACGCTAAGGGGTGTTTGGAGTAGTGGTTTTCGGCTCGGGAACCCTTCATTTTTCTATCCTCTCTGTAAATTCATCTAAAGTGTTTTCTTGGCTGAAACAAAATCACACATGTACGTTAAGTATGTGGATTCACAACCATGTAAAATTCTTTGAAATATATCTTGGCAGGAGGCAGGGATGTGGTATTTCAGATTCGTGTTTGGAGTAATGGTGAATTACTGTAACGCCCAAATTTATTTACGAAATTTACTTGCAGCATTACCATCCATGCTGACCGTTCAGAAACTGCTACCTGTCAGTCGTTAATAATGGCTCTTTGCATTCAGGTCAAGATATTACACGGTAGATGCAAGTCCATCTTGACTAGACAGAAATAGCACTCAATCGCGGGAAGAGACACTCATACAAAGTTCGCTTGAATCATGATCTTATCAAGGGGATCATCAATGCAAGAGTCATAAAACATTCAGTTGGTCTCAGCATCGGTGAACTCCGTCGTGGCGACGCCAACACGAGAGTTGGTCGTATCAAAAATAGTGTAGAAACGTTGGACTGTGGTATCGAATAATCAGCCTCGGAAGACTCAGAAGATGGAAAGAAAAATACACGTACGCCAGACGAATCCATTAATGAAATCGAGTCCCTGTCCACTGTCCTGCCCATTATCCGCAGCAACGAGGTAGATCGAATCATCGTCTCCACCGAGTTCGCTGTTCAGTGACCGGGGCCAGATTTGTGCGTTAGGAGTCATCTCGAACGTCGTTCCTCCAATTTGGAAGAACAGACTCTGCAGGTTACTGTATTCGCTGGCTGAGAGCTTGAGAAGACCTGTCGTCTGATCGAGAGTCGCTCCCGTTGCACTCTGATACGCTTGGAATGCATCGGTTGCAAGGTATAGCAAAGTTGTGCCAGTATCGACGATGCCTGCCGTGGTGTCCAGGATGGTCGTCTCTGAGTTTCCGTACGTGATTGACTAAAATCAACAAAACTCAATCAGTTGCACCTTTTTCGCGAATTACGAATGAGCACACCTGATCAATACCCCAGTAAGCAGAGGCAGGGCTCGTTGACGTGATCGGTACATATGTGATCTCGCCCATCAACTTGGACGAATCGGTTCCGCCAAAGGTCAGTTCACCATTCATCAAGTTCGAAGAGGAACCGGCGCCGGTGGTGGGGTTGTAGCTGATGCCAATTGATTCTGTTGGGATGGTGTCTTGCGTATAAAGATTGTCTGTTACTGTCGGAACCGGCTGATTGCCTTTGACTGTTCCTTCGGTGAGATCGACGGGTCCAATTCCGAGAATGCCGTCCACGCCGTCGAAGCCCTGTTGGGATTGGGTTAGCACTGAATAAGAGAAATACAGAGAAGCGCTCGGATAATGCACTCACTTGCGCAGTGCGTGCCACACCAAGACCTTGTTGCTCAATGACAAGTTCATCACCGAGAGCGACCCTATCCGTGTATTCTTCACCACTGAAGGATCCGGAGCCGTAAGAGACTTGGACAGTCTTTCTGGTGTCCTTAGACGTCGAGGTTTTGACGTATTCCTTGTCTGCGCCGACCCAGGTATTGCTACTTCCCGTGTCAATCCTAGAATGAGGTAACATTTAGCCAGTGCGAGTAGATGAATTATGACAGGGGGGGAGGACTTACAAGAGTGTGTAGTCCGTCGCAGGCGAGCCAACGCCAACCTGTATAGTATAGGTAACCGCAGCATCCGTAACGTCAATGCTAGTCGCTTCCGCAGTCGCAAATGGCTTCTTCGCTAGGACCTCCGCCCTTAGTGCCTTATTATGCTTAACAGCAGGCCCATGTGGAGAGTGTCCGGCAATGAGCTTCTGCACGCGCGCTCGATCAACGGCGAGAATCTGCTTTGCGCTGCCACCCTTTAGCAGGTGAGCTCTCATGGGCAGAGCTTTGATGACGACGTGATGATGATGCGTCATGGTGGAAAAGAGTCTGGATGGTTGGCAACCCGTGGCGAATACTTTTGTAAGGGTTGAGAACTGAAAGTCAGAAGAAGAAGGAACAGCGATTGATACAGAGAAACAAGCGAGCAGAACATCGAGGCTGTTATATAGGCGTCTAGAAGGTCGGGTCGCATTACGTAGGATTGGGTCATCTCCAGCACATAGAGAGAAGGCTATTCTAGGCAAAGACAAGAAGTCTAGAGTTCGCGCAATTGCTCCTAGGAGACAAACACCAAAAGAAGCTCTCTTCGGGAGCCGATAATCATAATAGCGCCTCACCACAGGAGCCGTACACATAGCCAAATCATACTTCCATAATTCCGCGGCGTCATTGACATAATAATAGCATGCCCAGCTGTAGATATAGACAGCGCAGAACAAAACAGTACGACTCAGACCAGGACGTTTCCCCCTTGAAGCATAGCCGGCGAGGAGAAGATTCTCCAAAGAGACTAGATAGGCCATGTCAGCATAAAGTACCGCGATTCCCATCGCGTGGTGCGCAGTCGTTATAGCTCCATCCGCATCTGACATCAGAGGGGCCAGATGAGATGAATATGAGAAGAAGCAAGCGTTGCGGTAGTCAGCGATGATAACAAGAATAAAATTTATACGCAAGAAGCGGTGCATACCTGTACATACGGCTAAAAATGTACGCGTGATTCAGTGTGGTTCCTCGTGATGGAAGGTTTTGAGGGATTGGCTCGTGGGGCTCTAATAGATTGAGCCTGCTCCTTTGGGCATTGATCTTCTGCCCTGCTCGTGCTTAAGTCCGAGTGGTGTTATTGTGGCAATTATTTTGACGATTTATGGGTATATCTGTTCGAAACATCCAAATCAGACGTAGCATCCCTCAGTCGAGACCGGCTGGCGTCGTGGTGCTTGATGATGGTCGATACTGGAGGGCAATAAGCGAACCGGCGGCTATAGTTCTATATTTGATCGCAAGCACGCAAATCGGAAACGGAAGGAATTCCATGTGGCGAAGCGCGAGAGGAAGAACACTCGCCGTATCTCCAAAAACTCCTGAGTTGCCTACACTTCTGTGAACAAACATAGCCCCAATCCAGACTTATCCACTCGCGCGAATTTGAAGCGGTGTGACTGAAAGGGGCATAAATGACAGACAAGCCATAGCTTCCAAGTTCATGAGCCGACTTCTAATCCGACAGAGATAAGAAAGAAGGTCCGTAGATTATTCGATGGAATGGCGCGTAAGATGCGATGCGGCACGCACCGCTGTTTCTGCGATTCCGGAACGAAAAACTAAGCATCGACGAGTAAGGTCTCGGTACCTTTCGAATGGGCCTCTGAACTCTCTTAATCTGGAGAAGCCCCCCCAGTTGCCATACAGCTCAAATGACTTGGAGCATGGAGTGACCGGTTCCACTCTTGTTAACTCGCTTAGTCTTATCAGACTGTCAGACAAGTCGTTGATGCTCAATCAGATACCACTGATTTTTCGGGACACCAGCAAAGCAAATCGAGGCCCACGCCAGCGTGAGTATCGGCTCTTCTACGATAAAGGGTAACGGATAAGATTAGGGTGGGGATCGGTGAAATTACCTCCACATCCCGGAAGAGGAGGAAGACGTACATTCCTCCGTCATCGTCATGAATAGAGCGAGCTAGTAGTAAGGAGTTGGAGAAAAAGACAAAACTTCCGAGATGGGTTTGTCGATGAGCCTGATCATGATGGTGGTTATCTTCTTCGGAATCGAAGTCCCTCAACTCGAAGCTCCTTAAGGCACCGTCGTGCGGGAGTCGCGTGGAGCCATCTGAAATAACTTGCTATGTTTGAAGGGCTGTGCGTCTTCCAAGACGTCATGAAGCTGCAAACCGTTTTTCTCGGATTGAATAAGTAGAGAACATCGAGTACATCTACGTAAGGTGACACATTAGTAACATACAAACCTAGTGACACAGCATGGCAATGCAGGGTGGGACGGACGGACGGACGAATGCTGAGGGTCATGGTTGAGATTGGGACGCGGAGACATCGGACACAGAGCGTATCACAGAGTGTTCAGAACCGAATTGACGGGCTGAGCCTGGATGGGGGAAGGAGAAAGAGAGGGATAGTGGCGAAACAGAGAGAGACAGCGATAGTGGCTGATTTACTCAAGAGGACAAGATGAAATGAAATACACACGATACGACTCTTCCCTTTCATTTGTTTTACTTTTTAATCCTCGATCTCGAGGTCTCCATAAGGCTTCGCTTTGAAATAGCTTTCGTCGAAATGATGCACACGCACGAACCCATCTTCCCCGCCTGATGCGTAGCACTTCCCTGAAGGATGTACGGCCAAGCTGTGAACGCACGAACCAAACGTGATTGATACGGTAAAGGTGGAGGTAATGAGGAGTATCACGCACGTATTGATAGGCCCGAAATGTCCCTTTACCCTCCCAAGTTCCTCCTCGAAGATCTTGTGCCAAAACCTCGTCTCAAATTTCCCCTGGCGAGATGAAGTCGTCGTAACGCTCATCGCATCCTGTCCCCCTCCCAGCAACACATACGGCTTCCCAGGTGCAATCGCCGCACTATTCAAAGGCGTTTCCGTCTGGTACGTCTTCAGCACTCTTAATGTACGCGTATCATGTAAACGAGCCGTTTTGTCTTTGCTACTGGTGACAAAGTAGGTGCGGTCGGGGGAGAGCTGGAGGTCGGTGACAACGTCCATGTGTGCACGTTCATTGTTGAGCGTTTCTTCCCCCGTTTTGGCATCGAACAGCGCAACTTTTCCGGATTCATGGCCCGTGAGGATGACATTGGGTGTTATCCCGAAAGTGCAAACGGTGGGTTTTGAACCGATCGGGTTGAACATCGATACAGGTTCCTCGGATTCTACGAACGAAGTCAATGTTTCCTGAAACTCATACGTATCTGAACAAAAAAAGCTAAGACGTACGCTGAGTGCCATCTCCCTCTCTGTTGATGTCGAAAATCCGAATAGCAGCCTGATATCCCATACGCTGCTCCGTGATGCATACAATCTGAGTGCTATCTGGGCTAAACGCCACGCGCTTCACCGCCGTCGGGAACTCCCAGGTGTACAAACACTTGCCGGTCGAGACTTGCCAGAGCTTCATCGTGTTGTCTGCTGATCCCGAAACGAGAAGTTTGGAATCGCCTAGAGGTATTTACTTTTATTACTACTTCACTTCACAGTAGATAATTGACGACTACATACCGTCGACGTCAATCGTCCAGACGGTACCGTTGTGTCCGTCATACGTCCCCAATCGCTCGCCGTTATCGGTGAACCAGACATTGATTGTAAGGTCTTTTGAGCATGAGAAGAGTAGGTCGCCCTCCTTGTTGAATTTAATCTGCGTTAATGAACGCTCATGCCCTATTCAAAGGATGGTGAAAGATAATTTTTTGGGTCAGAAAGGTGATTGAAGTTCGATCAAGTTGAGATGCCTGCCTTGAAGAAGAATTGGTCTCTGATACAATCAGGTCAATGTTATTAGATGGTCACTAGGATAGACGACCTGACTACTTACCATGTTGCACCGAGTAGCAGTATTGGATTGGGAGGGAGAAGGGTCGCGCAGAACAAGATTTCACAAAAGTTGGTCAGTTGTTCCCACGATCACCACTTGGGCAAAATTACTTCCTTGAACTTTAACTTTAAATTATTATTTTTCCGTCATTGAGATTCTTCGTCGCACATTGGCTTTGGTACCCTTAAAAGGACGTGTTGTCAACCGACATTATACATAATCCAGTTCAAAACATAGTGAGTACAGAGCAATTTCTGATCGTTGCAAAGCAGAGCAGAATATCTACAGGCAAGAAAACAATAACGCAAGGTCGTCCTAAGTACTACCGTCACTTAAGGCAAAAGGCGAGTTCGAGCCGTGATCAGTGCGTTATTGATTCCTTCCCAAGTTACCAAATCGAAGCCCGCATATCGCCGTCCCGCTGCTATCTCCATTTGTTGGCCGGATCAGAGCAGACATCGTAGATGGGTAGCTTGGTGCGTTACTGGTAGGGAATGCGGAAGGGAACGTTGAAGGGTGCTGAGGTGATTTTGATGATGGCGAGGACAATGATAAGGGGAGCATGCTGCGCATGATGGCCTCGACATCCTGGGCTGTCGGATCTGTAGGTACGAATGCTGGACCAGGGTTCAGAGTCACGACGGAGTCGAAGAGTTCTTCGTCTTCGATCTCCTTGACTTTTTCGCGCAAGTTCTTCATGACGCGTTCAAATAGCTCTAAGTCATAGCAGTTGGCCGAGGTTTAGGTCCCGCGTAAGTGCAAGGAAGACTCACGCTGTTCCTCTTTACTGTCTTTCTGTGGTCGAGGCAAGATCACCGGTTTAGGTGACCCAGCCTCCTGCCAGGTCGTCCGCCTCAGACCAATCCGCTCCTCGATCTGACGCGCGAACTCTTCGTCATCCGTTCCGGCGTCTGCCATGGACGAGTCATCCTGTCCGTACTCTGTGTTGATAGACTCTGCTGGTGAAGGAGCGCGTAGTACTGGAGTTGCGTAGACTGGATTGACGATGTGTGCTGCTTGAGCTGAAGTAGGCATGTTTTGATAGTCGATTGGAAATATGATTTGGCTTTATGTGTCCCGGAGTCGCAGAAGGAGAACTCGAGCCGAGTCAGATGCGATGTGGGCCAAACAAGAGACAAGAACGCGTGCGCGTCATGCTCACGTTAATTAGGTCCAAGGTTGTTCTTCCCACGTTCAATGACGCGTGATATCCCACTTTTCGAGCTGTTTAAAACTATTCTTCCAGCTTATCCACGTATAAACCGCGTATTTCGATGATAGTATGTGCGTGGTTACTCCCCAGGAAGTCTCAAGCCGTTTCTCTGCCATCATGAATTAAAATACAGTGTTTTGCGAAATTTGATTTAAACTCCGACTGAAAGCGTGATGATTACCAAGCATATGATGGCAGTCACTTTATAATGGACGCGTCGCGTACCGTACCACTTCTCGTCTCTCATCCCACTATCACCCCCCTCTCCTTCTGTCCTCTTCTCTCTTGTCTGTATCGATAGATTAGAATCAGCAGCCTGCAATGGCTTACGTATACAAAAGAGGTGAGTGCCACGCATGTCTTTCTTCTCATGGGTGCATGTCTAACTCGTGGTCGCTTAGATGGGTACGTCTCTTACGAGGCTTGACGCGCCAACCAAGCGCGCTTTGCTCACTATATTATCTTTCATAACTCGCACAGACGCAAAGAACGCGTCGCATTCGACAAGGTACGCGTCTTGTTCGTCGGTTGTGGTCGCTACTGCACAAAAATTTTGACACTTCACCCAGATCACAGCGCGTATTGGCAAGCTGTGTTTCGGCTTAGACCCCAAGCACGTTGACCCGATCGAGTAAGTAGGCGCAGGAGACCGGGCGCGTAATCGAAGCTGATTCATCTATCTTAGAATCACGAAGAAGGTTGTCTCAGGCGTCTACCAAGGCGTCACCACTGTGGAACTTGATGTGAATCTAACGTTCCTCATCAATGTAAACCAGCCCTGATCATTTGATATTCAGAATCTTGCTGCCGAAACTGCAGCTTACCTCACTACTAAGCACCCTGACTATGCTATCCTTGCCGCCCGTATCGCCATATCCAACCTTCACAAGGAGACCAAGAAGAAGTTTTCCGATGTTATCAGTGATTTGTATAACTATGGTGAGCATTCCATCATTTTATGCTTTTGTCTATGAGGTGCTTAAACTATGTCAGTGAATCCAAAGACAGGCAAGCCGGCTGGCATGATTTCGAAAGAAACTTTCGAGGTTGTCCGTGATAATGCAGAGCTGCTTGATTCAGTCATCGTCTACGAGCGCGATTTCCACTACCAATACTTTGGCTTTAAGACCCTTGAGCGCTCATACCTTCTCAGAATCAACGGCAAGATTGCCGAGAGGCCTCAACACATGCTCATGCGTGTTTCTGTCGGTATCCATGGTCGTGATATCGAACGAGCGGTCGAGACCTACAATCTCATGTCACAGCGATACTTCACGCATGCGAGCCCGACTCTTTTCAACGCCGGCACTCCAAAACCCCAACTCAGTTCATGCTTCCTCGTATGCATGAAAGATGATAGCATCGAAGGCATCTACGATACCCTGAAGCAATGTGCGATGATTAGTAAGACCGCAGGTGGGATCGGTCTAGCAATTCATTGCATCCGCGCTACTGGGTGCGTGTGCTGTGATTGTGGGTTGTCCACTTTCAAGCTGACGAGTCGTTCAGATCATATATTGCTGGTACAAACGGTTACTCTAATGGAATTGTCCCGATGCTTCGTGCTTACGATGCTACGGCCCGATACGTTGATCAGGGAGGCAACAAGCGTCCTGGTGCCTTCTGTATCTACATTGAACCTTGGCATTCCGATGTCTTCGAGTTCCTTGACCTTCGCAAAAACCATGGTAAGGAAGAGGTTCGTGCTCGTGACCTGTTCTATGCTCTCTGGATTCCGGACCTCTTGTGAGTTGGTATACTTCATTCGGAGGGCTTTATCTAATTTCCTTATAGCATGAAGCGGGTTGAAGCTGGCGGGGAATGGCCTCTCTTCTGTCCGAACGAGGCTCCTGGACTGCACGAATGCTGGGGTGAGGAGTTTGAAGCGCTCTTCGAGAAATATGAAAAGGAGGGACGAGCAAGGAAAACAATCAAGGCTCAAAAGTTATGGTATGCTATCCTCGAGGCTCAGATTGAAACCGGTGGTCCGTTCATGCTTTACAAGGACTCCGCGAATCGTACGTTATCTTTTATTATTCTTTCACCATAGTCTAACTATTTGTCTCCAGGTAAATCGAACCAACAAAATCTCGGCACGATCAAGTCTTCGAACCTTTGCACTGAGATCATCGAGTATTCTGCTCCAGATGAGACTGCCGTTTGCAATCTTGCATCCATCGCTCTTCCATCCTTTATCCGCGGCGACAAATATGACTTCCAAAAGCTGCATGACGTCGCGAAAGTTATCGCCTTCAACCTCAACCGCATCATCGACGTGAACTACTATCCTGTTCCTGAAGCTCGCAACTCGAACATGCGTCATCGTCCGATCGGTATTGGTGTTCAAGGTCTTGCAGATACCTTCATGGCGCTCCGCTTACCATTCGACTCTCCAGAGGCTCGCAAACTTAATATCCAGATCTTCGAGACGATCTATCACGCTGCTCTTGAGTCCAGCAGTGAGATGGCTGTTGCTGAGGGTCCGTATTCGACATGGGAGGGCAGTCCGGCTTCACAAGGCAAGCTACAGTATGACTTTTGGGGTGTCGAACCTAGTGATCTCTGGGACTGGAAGTCACTCAAGGAGAAGATTGCAGCGACTGGCCTTCGTAACTCGTTGCTACTTGCACCGATGCCGACTGCATCGACGAGTCAGATCCTTGGCTTCAACGAATGCTTTGAGCCCTACACCAGCAACATCTACACTCGTCGTGTACTCTCTGGAGAGTTCCAGGTTGTCTGCCCCTGGTTGCTCCGCGAGCTTGTCGAACGTAATCTTTGGACTGAGCAGATGCGCAACCACATCATCGCGCACAACGGTTCTGTCCAGAATGTTCCTGGTGTACCGGATGACTTGAAGGCGATCTACAAAACCGTCTGGGAGATATCGCAAAAGAAGATCATCGATATGGCTGCGGATCGCGGGGCATTCATCTGCCAGAGCCAGAGTTTGAATATTCATTTACAAGCACCAACGAATGGGCAGATGACGAGTATGCATTTCTACGGATGGAAGAAGGGCCTGAAGACTGGGATGTACTATCTCCGTACACGTCCTGCTTCGCAGGCTATTCAATTCACTGTGGACAAGGCTGCGGTCAAGGCTGCAGAAGCAGCTGCATCTCTTACGAACGGAACTGCGTCGCCGGTTCCAGCGCCTGCTCCAGTGCCGGCTCCAGCGCCGTTTGCCACCGTGCTGAGACCGATGCCGCCTGTTGCATCTCCTCCACCTCAACAAATTGGACGAGTCTCAGAGCCCCCTGCGTCACCAACGAATTCACATTATGCCTCGCCTGAGCCGCAGCCCGTGAAGGCAGAAGAGCCTGAGCCACTGTCGCTTGATGGCGAGGACTTCAGGGCCTCTGTAGACCCTGAGTACGCTGCTGCGTTGCGAAGACAGCGGGAGCGCGAGCTTGCGGAGGCGAAGTTGCTGTGCTCGTTGGAGAACAAGGAGGCGTGTTTGATGTGCTCTGGTTAGATGCTAGATGTGTTGTTACTCACTGCATATGTTTCTCTATGGACTGTTCATTTGTTTCGCTGTGTACAGTACACTGTTAACTCTACTCTGTTACCTGATCATCATCACTCGACTCAGCTCGGCTTGTTTTACTGTCTGTATGTTATTTTATGATGGTCAAATATAGATTGTATCTTTTTGCGGGTGTGGCTAAAAATCCGGAGTTGCTGCTATATTTTTAAAATCTTCGAGTCCGGGTATATACCGACGCTTGTCCGAGCATGAGTCACGGGACGCGCCTAACCTTGTACTCGTACTACCACTACCATGTCAGGGCTGCACATCGACTTCCTGCTCGATGTGCATGATCCTCAGTCGTTGAGCTCAGCAGACGAAGAGGATACTGCAATGGCGATTGAGGACGAAATATCCAACTCGCAACACTCAAGTACCTCCTGTCCATTGGGTATTATCACCGACACTGGCACTCAGCTTATCCCAATGCCAATGATAGCACCGAGAGGGCACAGTCCGCTCAACAAACTGCCCATCGAGCTACTCATCCTCATCTTCTCCTTCTGCATTGAGGACGATCCAGATGTGGCAGCCTCGCTCTCGCTCGTGAATTCGCAATGGCGCACGATAATGACAGACCTGCCGTCATTGTGGAGTCACCTCCGCCTGAGCGATGCGCGCTTCGAGCCGCGGCGATTACGGTCCAAAGCGGATGTTTGGCTGAATCGGAGTGGAAAGCTCCCGCTAGACATCGACTTTGATACCCGACATCGGGATTCGGTGCTTCCTCTGCTCTCGTATGCGCTGCGCGGTGCGCCGAAGTGGCGGAACGTCTCGTATCTACACTCCCGCATCCGGTTCCTGACAGTTAAGGACGGAGAAGAGCCTCAATTGGAGAGCCTCCTCGTGACGCTATCACCGAAGAAGTCGATGGAGAGCGATTTGCAGGTGCTCTCGCCTGATGATGAGAACAGTACGAGGACAGGGTGGGGTGGACGGGATGTACCGCTGGTGAAGAACTTCAAGGCGGACGATGAGAGGTTGAGGGAAATGTACGTCCTTGGTGTGCGGTGCCTCCCTTCCCCGGAAAACGTTGCGGCATTTGAGACGGTAACGTCTCTCGTGCTTATGAACAGTAGCACCGAATGTGACTTCCCGATGCATCGTGCTGTACCTTTCCTTTCGGCCTTTCCAGCTCTCCAGTCACTAGAGCTGTCCAACTTCAACGAGCTTTTCCTGGTGCACGATCCCGAATACCGACCAGACTGCGCAGAGATCAAGCCTGCCGAGCTCACTCAGCTTCGTCGACTCTCCGTCCGCGGGATCTGTTCTTCCCGATGCATATTGACCCATCTTCGGGCACCACAGCTTCAATCTCTTATCCTCATCCACATCAACTCCAGCACTATGTTCGAGCACCCCAATCCAGGCGAGCCAGGGGACAGCGAAGACGAAGCACACGACTTCTCCCGCTCACCTTGGACGGACCACGCAACGGGTATGGGCCTCCGAAAGCTATTCTCATCGCGCAACGGACACAACAGTAGCGCATTGGAGCTGAAAGAGCTCGTCATGGATTATGCCGATTTGAGAACGAAGGATTTCAAATGGCTCTTCGGGCGTTTACCTAAGCTGGAGAAGTTTACAATTGTTGCGAGCGACATGTCGGATAATGTGATGCGTGCGCTGGAGGTTGACGTTCCCGGCGTTAACATCAATGCCGACGAACTTAACGGCATTGGCTCGGAGGGCGCGGACCAATGGCGAAGGCTCTCTCGCCCACCCGTCCTACCCAGCCTAACTCGACTCAAATTCTCCAAATGCCAGAAAATGACAGGGGACGCGGTTGTGCGTATGATCCGCTCCAGGGTGCTCGCCGCCCAGCGCGGGCTCGTTGCATGTTTCGAAGAGCTCAGCACGACGGATTGCCTTCAAGTTACCGAAGTACACCATCAGCAGATTCAGAGCTTCTTCCCTCCTGAGGCTCGGTTGATTTATGCACCCGGATTTGAGGAGGAGGAATGAAGAGTGACGTGAAGATTTGCTTCTTCCTTACGAATGTTATGACAGCCTGAAATTTCTTTCATTTCGATTTATCTTGGCTTTTGGGAGTTGAGGTTGACTGTTGTTGTACATGAATATGGTTACAGGAGAAATGTATCATGATGTTTATCCGCTCGTTTCAGTGTATCCTCTGCGCTTTGCTTTTTAACTCGACCTTCACTGCAGATGTTGTATCCATGCATGTACTCTATGTTACATAGGCTTGGAACGAATGTACAAACGCCCTTTGCAATATACAAATGCTGTATTCCCTCTATCCTTCATTCTATTTTGTACAACATTCATGTACTGCATGTTTCTACGACAATGCATCAACGACGTATCGATTCACCCATACTCTATCGTACACAACAAGCTCGACTCCCAACCTCGCACAAAGCTCACTCGTCCTCGGCAAATCCACTCTCGGATCAACTGCTTTACCTTTCCCGCCTTCTAAGTCTGTCTCGCCATTACTCACCAGCACGCGCATGAGGTTGGGGAAATGGCTCGCGCTGAGCGTGCTCCAGAGTCGGAGATCTTGGGTGCGCCAGTTGATAGCGCTGTATGTATAGTGCATGTGTAGCTCTTCGAGCGTCTGCGGGAGGATGAGCGGTGTTGTTAGTTTTGATATCGCCAGTGGCTCTCCCGAGCTCAGGTCTGTTCCGAGATCGAGGGAGAGAGGAAGGGGGAGCCGGACGCCATCCACGTGCGTACCCGCGCGCAGACGATGCAGTCTCATGCGCCTCAGGATCTTACACCCTTCCAAGATCTTCTGCATATCCGAGTCATGCAGGTAGGCTCCTGAAGCGGTGCTAGTATCTAAATAGAATAGTTTAATTGCCAACGTCGAAAGTGAAGGTAAGAGTGGAGCTAGAGCGGCGAGTAGGTGTGCTGAGTCGACGCGTGGACTAGTATAGTTCGATTCTGCGTTAGGAAATGTCGGGTCTAAGGGAGTGAGTGGAAGCGGGCGTGAAAACGTTATGTGCAAGTCAAGTGTTTCTAGAGAGTATGACTTGCGTGGTTGGAAGAGCCAAGATAGATATGCTGGAGGAGTTGTCAGGTATTCGTCCCGTATTTGCAAAACTCTCAAACTTGATGGAGGTGTTAATTCGAGTATTCTTTCTTGCCTTTCTTGAGAGTGACTAAGATCACTAGATGGTCTCCTCGGACAAGTCCAGTTCCAGATTCCCAGAAAGCGCAAATCGGGAAGCTTCGAGATTGTCGCGCACAATTTGGGCAGGTAGGGACAATGGTCCCGTATCGAAAGCATCCACAGTCCCTCTAAATTCTTCAACCCCTCTATAGCATTGAGCACCATATCAAGTCCGCTGAGATCAGCTAGATGGGCACTTTCGACAGATAGACAGAAATAGCGAAGCGTCGTTAGGCGCGATACGACAGAAGCAAGGGTACACCAGTGCTCGCGCGATACACTTGCTTCGTGGAAGAAAGTGCAAACTTCGCTCTTCGGGATCTTATAAACGAACTCGCGGACTCCAGTCCCGCAGGCTGGACTCTTTGCGAACCCTCGCAAGGTCCGTCGGTTGATAAGTACAATCCTACGACGGAGGGCCCGTTGTGCAGGCTCTGTCCAGGAACGATGGACGAGAGACATTTGCTTGAAGGTTGATTGGAGGTGATGCGTGAGGGAAGTTGATGGTTCGTCTGACGCGGCAGAAACAGGTGTGGCGTCTGTTTCGGTGCTGAAGTGATGCATCTCTGCGATCATCTGGTCGAGTACGAGATCGAAGACGATCGAAGGCATTCCAACGATACTCGAGCTCTCGTAGATGGAGCTCGGCTCCCCTTTAGGTGAGCCACCATCAGAAATCTTGTAACTCCTTGCTTCTGCCAGCTCGCGCCGATATTCGGATATGCGTACATCGACATCAGTCGCACTCTTCAGGTTCATTTCATCCAAGGAGAAAGAAGGATCCAAAAGGATGTTTAAGAGGATGTTAAAATGCTGCTTTGACATTCCACATTGGAGTGTTAGTTGGGCCAACAGAGCGTCGGAATGCGATTTGAATGGAATGAGGAGACCGGTTTGAGGATCGAAGAGCCTTGTGCCATCGGGAGTTCGCTCTGACATTTGCCTGAGTGCACTTACCAGAGTATATCAGCGAAGATGCCTGGCATACGCTTGAAAAGAAGCATTATTGCACATGAATGTCTTTCTTAAATCAGGAGGTGGCGAACATGCAAAGTAGCCATGAGCATTTAATATCTCTTTCGCTTCATCTGCAGTAAGCTATTGCGTATGTGCCGTTGCGAGATTCTACCAAAGCCTGTTAGGTATATGTAGAGTCAAGAAGAAGGTTGCGTTCATCATTTTTTATTCTTCTTCATTTATCACTTTCACGTGGGATCCAACTGCTTTCTTTGTTAAAACCAAAGTTATTCCCTTACATAAGCTACACGCGAGGCAACGACCCGTCCTCTGACTCAGAGTCTCGTTCTTCAGCGTCTTCTCTTATACCACGAGAAACGACTGGGAGGGCATGATTTCTTTGAGGATATAATTTCCAGTCCCTCATCCAACTAAATACGTCGAAAATCGTTGTTGCGATTATTGCCTCAATCGTCAAGGTCGTGAGTCGCGACACACAATGGTATGTTGCATCGCATAGATGCGGGAAGGAAATCGAACTATAACCTTGAATATGAAAGCATAGGTTGTTGGATGCGTGCGCGGTCCTTGAATCCAAGTTCTTCTCTTATAGTAATAGTAACAGATCTAGACACGGTCGAGCTGACTTTTTCTTGCAATTGAATGGCTTAGTGAGCAGTTCTGGGTATCACTTTCGTGATAAGTCAGAATGAATACTTCGGTATGAATGAGGTAGTAACTTTGGCGGAACGAAGTCAGTTCCAGGTCAATAGATTTCCCCTAGTCTAACGTACTTTATTGTCAATTATTGATAACGGAATCATGCTAAGTTTTTTCTCTCTTTATTGCTTGAGGCACTCCAGAAAGCCTCGTCCATGTTGACTGACAGTCATATTAGTACAAATCCGCAGAATCTCGAAGGGCTGGAAAAAATGTGTTCTATCGTGTTCTATTCTATAATGAGGGTGGGAAAGGCGAGCACTCTGGCCAGGATGCAACGTGTTTGCCTTCAGTATAACTCATCATTGTCGCTGGACTCTAGCAGGGTAAACAATACTCTTGTCTCGGTACGATTCGAAGATCTCACAAAGAAAATCAGACCGATAGACCTGTAAACATTCGTCTGCTGTATTCATGAAACATCCCTATACTGATTAATCCGCGCAATGTTGACAGAACAAGGAAACTTCGAGAATTCCGCTATCTTTTCGAGTCATCTATCGCAACGCACCTCTCAGACAATAGAAATTTCAGGTAAGCAACATTAAAAAATGTGACACTCTTGGATAATACGAACCTATATCCGTCTCCCAAGACATGGATGATGAGACGAACATGATCTACTCGGTCTCCCCGAGTCCAGTACCAACTTTGCGCAGCGAGCTGGAGGACGCGCAGTATATTGTAGCCGTTCCAGCGCTATTCGATAATGCAGAAGGAGACATCATTCTTCGGTCGTCAGACAAAGTCGATTTCCGTGTGTTCAAGGTTATTTTGGCCTTGGCATCTCCGGTCTTCAAGGATATCTTTACTCTTCCACAATCTTCGACTGAGACCAAGGACGATATATCAGTCATCCCAGTTTCTGAGAGCAGCGAGACAATCATTTCACTCTTAGAGTTTTGCTATCCTGTCAACTCTCCACGCCTCGCTCAGCAAGATATAGCGGTGATCGGAAATGTGCTGGGTGCAGCGTTGAAATACGATATGCAATCTGCGACCAGACCAGCTCGAGAAGCTTTAAAGGAACGTGCAGAGACATGCAAGAAAGATGCAGTTGTTGCATATGCGATAGCATGCCATCTGAACCTGGAGGAAGAAGCACGAGCAGCAGCTTTGGCGTGTCTCAAATGGCCGATCGTCGGTTTGGTCGTGCCCCAATTGGCGTTAATATCTGGTTTGGACTATTTCAACCTGTTGGATTTTCATTCAAGAGCCTGTGATGTTGTTAATAACCGGTTCTCCCAACTCAACCACTCGACACCCATTTGCAAAAACATTTACCCAACTACTCACCAATGCAATTCCTCCTACATCGTGGAGGGCAAGATTTGTTATACATGGTGGAATGGTTCATGCATAACAGAGTCACTTCGGCAAGCGCCTCTTGGGCTGGAAAAAATTTCGTTATCGACTCTTGCTGCCAATCTGAAGCAAAGCACGTGTCACATATGCAAGGACAAGGTTCTTAAAGGATGGGAAAAGGCGAGAACGACTATTATAGAAGCTGTGAAGAATGACGTGTCCGCTGTAAGTTCGCACGTTCCGATTCTAATTGACCTGCATAACTAACCGTTTCAACATAATTCAAAGATAAAGCTCACAATATCCTGGAAAGGAGCCTGTGTCAAGTAAATTGTTTTCTTCACGTCAATGTTACTGCCAAATGCTCGTCACTAGCTCTCTGCACTGTAGTCCTTCCACAGTATTTGGAAATTTGTAACGCATGCAACGTCGAATGAATGTTGTACTACTTGATCGCTGGCACTGCCAAGTTGCGATTTTCGACTATAATATTGGGATCACACGTCAGCACGTGATGGCCCCTAATCTTCTCACCACCTTTTGACTGTGGTGGTTCCTGTAAAGTCCCTTCGGTAGTACGATGGTTCGCAACTGAGTTTTCAGGCGGTACAATTCTCGCGCAGAAGTTGGCAAGTACAATGGACAATCGTAGAAAAGCTCATGAAGAACCTGAGCATGGCGCTATCGACTACGCACATACGAACCGCGAGTACTTCGATAAGATTGCGGATACATATGATGAGAAGCCCTTCTTTGCTGAGGTTGCTGGTATGATCGGTCGAGCATTTATGAAGGAATATGATTTCAGCGAAGAGAAGACGCGTGTATTGGATTTTGCGTGCGGTACCGGTACGTCTGGATCAGTCACTTGAAACTATTTGATCTTTCAGTCTGAATTTACATCTACAGGTCTCGTGAGTCGTGAACTCGCTTCTCATACAAAACAGATCGTCGGCGTCGATATCAGTCAGGCAATGGTCGACCAATACAATCGACGCGTCCTGAATCAAGGCATATCCCCAGAAGAGATGCGAGCTATTTGCGTCGATCTCAAGGGAGTTGAAAGCGAGCTTGACGGTCGGAAGTTTGACGTCGTAGTGGTAAGATATGCTTATACTCACCGGATGCTGTGGTCAATTTCATTCCAATAGTGCTCTATGGCGTATCATCATTTTGAGTCCATCCAGGACATTACACGGAAGCTTGTGTTCTTCCTTAAACCCGGAGGAGCATTGCTCGTTGCAGATCTAATCAAAGGAGAAAAGCAGACCTTGATCGGACGTGGTATATCAGACGCCGCACATAAACACGTTGTCCCGCACCAAGGAGGATTTGACGAGGCAACATTGCATGCCGTGTTTGAGGAAGTTGGATTGGAAGGGTTTACGTTCACGCCACGCGTGCGCGTTGCGAAGGGCGAGAATGAGATGAACATCTTTATCGCGAAAGGTTTGAAACCTCGCAACTCAGTAGGGTCCTAGATTTTCCGGGACGAAAAAGTCAGTGATGACAATTGAACTGCATCTTGGGAGTGTGTATAAGATCGAGAGGTCTTGAGCAGCGAGACTATCATAAGAACAGCGAATCGGATTACTAGACCAGAGTCCGGACTCGACGCAACTGCTGCGGTACCCTGCCGTCACTGACATTCCATTGGGGCATCTAATCGCATTCGCTGACGGACCTGAGGAGGTCGTATATAAGTTGTGCACGCGAGCCGATCAGAATGCACGAGCCAACAGTACTAGTATGCGAGAACAGCATTTGTATGAA
Organism: Sanghuangporus sanghuang; assembly: GCA_009806525.1. Taxonomy (NCBI): domain Eukaryota; kingdom Fungi; phylum Basidiomycota; class Agaricomycetes; order Hymenochaetales; family Hymenochaetaceae; genus Sanghuangporus; species Sanghuangporus sanghuang. Next base: position 123,547 of record VVIT01000017.1, on the reverse strand, counting down.
TTTACGTAATTAAATGCCCACGTGATGCTTCATTGTCTAAATCAGGTCCCGAAGATCCGGAACAAAGGCCAAACAAGTACAAATGACGTTTAACGTGGCGACGACCGACCACACCACAACTCAGCAGCGATTGATTCGCGAGACCGCCTCCTGATTGTTCGACACTCCTTCTCGTTGCTCTCAGTCAGCACTGAGTTTTGCACTTTGGTTTGCTAAATGCGTTTTGCTGACGAAGATAATGACGTAACTGGAACATTCTGGTACCTTGAAGTGAATTACTACTTATGGTATATATTCTCACGTGTTCCCCACAAAGCAGGTATCATCATCGCATCGAGTCGCCTGTGCATCCCTTTTCTCAGCACTCCTCTCTCTACTACCGACTATCATGAACAACGACGCAAACAATCACGGCCGCCCCGATAGCAGCCCACCGAGGCACAGACATCGCACCGGAGACGGCGCAGACCCGGCGGTGGAGACAGCCCTTGACTATCTCCTCAATATTATGTTCACTAGGTTTCAACCAGATCAGGTGGCATCCGGTCACCGCGAGAGTGAAGACGGTGATGTTTCGGACATCGACTCTTTAGAACCTCGTTCTCCACCCGCTGCCTCTGCATTTACTATCTCGACTCAATCAGATACCTCATCAGCGGATAACATGGACATTGACTCTAATTCTTCATCTTCTTCGCCGCATACATCACAGACGCATCAAGCACAGGATGCTGTTGCGCGACAGAACGGCAGTAATACCCACCCACGACGACATGTTACGACTCCCAATGATGACACGGACAATGACATGCCTGGGTTACTTGATATATCTGATTCCGATGAAGATGCCAACGATGTCGAAATGATCATTAGAGAATCCGATGATTCCGTTTCGGGCAATTCAAGGCGAATTATAAACGCGGAAGACGAGATGGTGCAGGATTTCGCGGATATACCCGCTTTTGAATCAGTGCATCGTCCTCGACGAACGACCGTTGAAGACGATCCTGATGAAACGCCTGTGCCACCGCCAGCGCGCACTGCGCTGGATGCTCCACATCCGTACGTTGTTCGAACAGGTAGTAGGCGAAGTCGCGATGAAGTAGACGACGCACCAGAATCATCTCCATCAGTATCGGTGTATGCTACTCCTATTAGTTCTCCGGCCCAAACACCACGTCGTACCGGGACACCAGCTTCTGTTTCTACTTCCAATAGCCATGCGGATCGTCCAACTCGTCCGTTGCCCCGCAATGGACAGCCTGCGACACGTACTCAACCTTCCACTAGAGCAACTGCAGCATCTAGTTCGTCGGATCACCCCGCAGCGGCTCCTGCCGGCCAAGCCTTCAATGCAAATGCGCTGTTCCGTCATCTTTTCGGTGGACTCTCTAATTCAGTTCCTGCTAGGCCAACTTCAACTCAGTCCAATGTCGAAGCAGGTGCAAATTCGGCTTCAAATGAACGTCTAAATCCCGATCAGAGTCAACTTCGTCCACGTCCAGTTTCTCAGACACAGACTGAGTCTGCTGGTAGCTCAGGGTCAATAGATACCGGCAGAAATGAAGCGACAAGCACAGCCAGGAGTGACACAGGACGTGGTTCGGCGAACGTCGACATCGACTTCCTGGACGACGGAGAAGACATTACGATGACGGATGGTTTGCCTGAAGGATCTTTCTTTGAATTCGGCCCCGTGCACGAACATCGAGAAATAAATCCTTTTTTGCGTCAGCAAGAACAAATCTCGCCAACACCTGTTCCTGCGCAGCCAACGACTCAGGTGCAGGATGGTGCACCCCAGGCGAATGTTAACACAGCAAACAATGAAACCAGCGGGAACTTTGATCGAAACGCTGATACTGGTGCCGCCAATGGAGCAACGCATTTCGATTTGTTCTCGGTTCTGATGCGTGCGATGGGTGGTGCTGGAGGTCTAGGTGGATTCGGAAATCTGGGTTCCTTGTTCAACGAGATGAATCGCGAAGACCCTGACCGCGCACGACAACTTGTTGCCGGAATGGAGCCCGTGACCGAAGGTCTTGCGAAGAGAATGGAACGCGTGGGGGGCGCTCCAGGTCTTCACGAAGATGCTGCTGCTGGGGAGGAAGCACAATGCGCTGTTTGTTGGGATTCCCTATGGAATGCGGAAGGAGATTCGTTTGAATCGTTATCGAAAGGGAAAGAGTCTGTTTCGCAGTCAACGTCCACGCAGGAGTCTAGGTCAACCGAGCTGACATCCCAGACTTCTGACCAGAGAGACGGTATAAGTTCTGCGTCAGAAGGTATTGATATGCTTTCTCGATATTTTCGGACAGGATTACTAATTAATATTGCCTCCCCTAATTCAGATACTGCAGTCGGCATAACTGTCGATACGTCGTCTCAAGATTCTCCAAGTAGTACGCCTCCTACCTCCGCTCCTAATTCAGCGGGTGTGGTTGCTGCTGAAGGGTCTTCTGAGTACAAGACTGAACGCGAAGCCACAGGAAAGAAGAACAAGGAGTTTCCTACGCTGCCGAAGGTTGTCTCGTTGCCTTGTGCACATGTATTCCATTCGTCTTGTCTACTACCCTGGTTTTCGCGTCCGGGCCAAACGACGTGCCCAGTTTGTCGATTCAATGTCGACCCTGAGAATCTTTCGTATCGACCACTGGAAAGGGTTCAACCTCCCTCGCCACAAGCGCATCGACAACCGGGAAATGCACAGGCAATGCCCGGTCTATCCATGCCAATGGGACCTGGCACTGGTGCTCCTCATTGGACAATTCACACTGGCCCAGAGATCGGTCCGGAATGGATCATGCATGGTATAAGGCCACAACCGTCAGCAGCTCCGACATCAGCCACAACAGAAAGTTCTACTGCAACTCAGCAGTCGGGAACGGAACAGAGTGTGCCTGGGTCCGCTCAAGCTAGGAATGAGAATGGGGCTGGTGGACCACGTTTTGTATATCACGTCCCTCCTATCCCTCCGTTTGCTGGGCGACCACAAAACGGACCATATGTGCACCCAAATATCAACTTGCATCGTTTTCAGGCTGACCAAATGCATAATACTCCTGCGCCGAATGCGCAACAGCAACCTGGACCTCAGTTCCAACGTAACGCCGACGGGTTCTTCATTCATGTTCGACCCGGTGCTGATGGACAGAGACGGAGTCCGTGGGCTCAGGCACAGGGACAGCCTCAACAGGGTCCGCAACTGCATCCGAATATTCATCCAAACGTACTACGTCTCCGTGAGCTCTTTCAGCGACAGCAGGAGAATCAGCGGCAACGAGGTCAACAAGACACAACTTCGCAGGGTCCGACGGCGTCTTCGCCACCCTCTCTGGAAGATCAGCAGCAACACGGGGCAGATCAGGACGGACAGCAGCAGCACAGACCCTGGCAAATGGGGATGGTTAGCGAAAGCTTCAGTCCTGAGTCAGGCGGGTTTGTAACAATGAACATCGATTTCTTCTTCGGGACGACCGGTCCAGGATCTGAGGGTGAACGACGGAACGAACAGATGCAACAAGCAAATGGACAGCAACAACAGGGTCAACAGGTTCCTCAGAATACCACTGCGCGTGTCGATCCATCCTCGAATTCTGACGGTCGTTCTGGCGTCTCCAATACTGCCAACGCCAACCAGCCGCAGCAGGGTACTCAGGTTCCGAGGCAAGATGCTGGACCAAACCTTATGTTCGAAATATTCACGCGGAATATCCCTGTTCCTACGACGAACAATGGTCCTATGGCTGGTCCAGCGCTGATGGGAACTGATGCCGCACCTCATGCATTTTCAATGCCCTCACAGAGACGAGAGCGGAAAGAATGGACCCCACCACCGCCTCCAGGTCTTACATTACGCCAACGCATTGAGAAACGTGAATGTGAGGCAGGATTACGGTGTGATGATGTGAGCTGTGGACTAGCCCCGACGGATGAGGATCCTATACCTGAATGGTCGCCTGAGATGTCATTGATGGTGGCAATCCGAAAGGATGGACCTGTTGGCGATGTCGCCGAACCTGCATGTATACATCGATTCCATGCGGCTTGTCTTGTCGATGCGGGTCGCGTGGCTGGCTGGGGTATTCGACCTGAAGATTCGTCGGTCGAACTCTCTTGTCCTGTGTGCCGCACGGTTGGGCATATCGAGCGAAAAGAATGGGAGGATGCTGAGAGAGCGTCCTTCGCATAGCGACACCGATCTATTCGCTGCTAACACTTCTCTCCGTCTGTCTCTTTCTTTCCTTCATACTATGTCACTGTATTCGCAATTGCTTCGCTGTCGAACTTTTCCTTGCTTTCCCCTCTCTGTTCATCTCTTCAACATCCATGATGATTACTCCACCCATACACGAAGCTTTAACTAATTATTATTCGCTATCTTTTTCCATGCTATACTTGTCTCTTTCTTTCGTTGTATTATCACCTATAATGTACTTGCATTCTGTATCAGTCGCATTGTGCTTCCTTCTCTCATATTGTCATCGAACATTTGATAGAGGGTAATTATTAGTTTCCGGACTTTGTCATTGTACAACTATAATTGTATGGATTGAGAAATGCAAGCGCATGCATTACTTTGCGAGATTGAGATACGATTTGTACTTTTCAGTGCGGATGTTGCTAGCACTTCATGACAGGACTATTGATATATATACTTGCCTCTCGCTAGGATCAATGAAACAAGACCATTTGAAACAAGACCAAGTTGATTATTGCCATGACTTAAGTCTGCTCCGAGTCTTTACAGGATGTGGGTACGGGCTTATAGACAGAGTCTATGAACCCACGGCGTCATATTGCTGCTCGATGAAGGCGAACGACAACCAAGCCTCTCTATGAAATGTTTCCAGGACGTCGCACTGATTCATCAGCTAATGAAATATATCAGTACAAATGAAGTCAATTAGACAGACCCAAGAACAGCGCAAAAATAAATAGACCAAAAGAGAAGGAGATCAATCGCTGCTACTCTCGACAGGCTCGCTCTTCTTTTTCTTTTTCTTCTCCTTTTTGCCACTTTTCTCATCCTTCCCTTTCAACTCAGACTGTTCGCTCTGCTACCACGGTCATCAGTATGCTTGCTTTATTCGACGACAAATGTCCTTGGAATCACCTTCTTTGCCTCCTTCTTCGCTTTCTTCAGCGCCTTCTTCTCTTCCTTGGAGAGCTTCACCTTTTTGGACGCTTGCTCGTCTACCTGTTTCGTTTCTTCGTCAACCTCCATCTCATCCGCCTTCCGCTTCTTCTTTTCTTTCAATTCTTCCCTACCCTCCTTCTCTTTCTTCTCCTTCTTCTCTTTCTTTTCCTTCTTCTTCTCCTTCTTGTCTGTCTTCTCCTTCCTGTCCTTCTTCTCTTTTTGTGGAGAAGCTTCGAGCAACGGTAAAGGAATGTTCTCCACATCATGCATCTCAGTGTCCGATTCGTCATCATGAATACGTATGGAACTAAGAACTCTGCGCATCACTTCGGCGTTCTTTGTTGGCGGTTCACCCTTTTCGAAGAAGGTTAATCGTTCTTCAACTTGAGAACGGAGAGCATCACCGAACTTGCGAGTCGGATGATCTGGAAACAACTCAGTAAATGATGCATGTCGTGTCGTAACCTACCCACCGGTGAAACAGTCTATGCGACATGCTATTGACGTTTTATTTGCAAGGAATCGAGAGATCCGGCCTTTATGCCTGGGTCCAGCACGGCCTATGAACGAGGAATGGTAAAGCAACCCGTACTACCAGTGCGCAGGTCAGCTTTTAACCGCATACACTTCAGAAGCAAATAACGTTCTGAAATACCTTTGGTGTATTGCCCTTCGTCTTGAGTGCCCGGAACAGCGCCTTCTCAGCACCTAAAATCTGCACAGTGCTGGCAGGGTATTTACTCAGATTGGTCAAGCTTCCCGCATGACTGATCAGCCTCGCGGCTATTCGCTTGCCCAGTAGTGCGGTCATACTAGGAGCAACAAGGTCCATCTTCTCCGACAGATAGCTCGTCAGAGTCTTGCGGTAGTCGGCCAGAGAGACGACACGATTTGCAAATGTTGAGATGTTTAGCATATCTATCTCTGAAAGCGTCGCACCCATGGAACCGCGCGCGGCATCCAGCACGTTTTGTGCCCGTATTGAATCATCGTCGAGTAGTGTAGTCAGGTCAGATAGCTTGCTCTCGTCAAGTTGCTCTTTTGCACCAATTAGCATGACCGCGCGAGCATACTGGTAGTTGTCCGGTACGATTTTGACGAGTTCTGGGAAGTGGTAGCCATACCATTCGCGCACTCGCATTGCAAACAGGTTCACGTCCTTGTCGAGTTGGTCAAGGAGAGCGATTGCCTGGATAATCATATTGTCCATCCTGTTCACGTTGAACTTGACCTTCGCGCGTGAATATGAATGACCGAGACCGAGCTGAGCCTTTGTCAGGTCGTCAGCTTCCATTCCTTTCAACAAGCTCGGTGCATGAAGTCGAATACCGCGTATAAGCTCTTGGGATCGTTCTGAAGCGTCACAGTCGATGCCTAGAGTAGATTTGATCGAGGATCCAAGGCCCGCTTCTGATACGCCTAATTTAACAGATGACTTCTTTGCCGCCTTCGACAGAACCATCTCGAGGAGCGACTTGAGATGATCATTGAGAATGCCTGTAAAAATCAATTCGTCAACATCGAAGAACATAAAGAAAGTAGCTGCGCAGTGCACCTTCCGAGATGTCGTTTGCATTCTCCAAAGCATGAGCAGCACTTTTGAACGGCGAGAAACTGAGTAAGGACACCATTTTGCCAAACTTCGCGACATCGTTTATTGAGTCTTGTACGGCCTTTGTCTTTGCTCCAATCTCTTCGTGCTGCTTGACTTCAAATACGGCATACCCTGAGGCGGACTCAAAGAGAATGTGAGTTGCCATCGTTGCCAGCGCGTGAGGGAGATGCTTCACTGAACGGCGGCACAAACTTTCGAATTCGAGAGTAACAGAAAACTTGTGAGAAAGAAAAGCTATATTTGGCCTGCCGATCAGTCTTTGCTCAGGTCACGTGAATGGCCAACCGCAATATTTTTGCTTCCAATGAAGTTCCATTTTCCGCTCAAACAAAGCGCTTCCTCCAAGACAATGGCCATTGTCAAGAAGGAGAAATAGAGCATGTGGAAATCCAACATCAGTCTCCATTACGCGTCGTACCGGCTCCCTTTGTCTACCTGAATCAGTTTAGGGTGGCCACTGTTGTTCCTGGTGCATTTGGCGATGTGGCCGCTGTGGCCGCCGGCATTTTTAAGGAGGAATTGGGGTGATATGGCGGCCTTTTGGGCATTAGTTTGTCTCAGGTTCGCTTTTATCTGTGGCCGATCTGTGGTCTTTCGCTGCTGATCAGATTTATTAAAAGGTGGCCACAATTCACGCATGGTCTATTTATACAGGTCCTTGGAGGGCCTTTCTGGCCCACCACCCACCAACTCTCAGACTCTTCCGATCTCTGCATTGATAACTTGAACATTGTTGATGTCCAGCGTGACAAAGAGTGCTTCTGCAAAACGAAGGGCTGCAGCTGATGCCCAGCGCGTTCGTCGGGCCAAGGAGGCAGCTGAGAAGCGTCAAGAAGCAAAAAATAGAAACCTACGACCTCGTAAGTTGGCAGCTTGTTTGTAAAAAAAAGTCTATCTTACTCTCTTAAGGTAAAATTCATGGCTGGGAGGGCATAGTAGTGCCAGCTCCGGGGTCTGACGATGACCCAGATCTTCCCAAGATTCACGCGGCTCTTGGTCGCTGGCCCGAGAACTCTGTTCCGAATATTCTCTGGGACCTTGCCAACCCGGTGTCATGGACCTACAAACGTCCTTTCACCGAGCAAGAGTTGGAGAGCTCGCCGTTCGAACCTAGCCAGAAGAAGATGACTATCCTTTTGTGCCCCGAGAAGGGTTGGACAATAGATATCCAGCCTCGTGCGAATCATCGCTTCATGACTTTACGCTGCTTTCAAGAATCTATCGCCACAGCTATGAAACAGGAAGTATCGAGTGCTCTTTGGTGGTCTGCAAACATCGACAAGAAATTTGCGATCGTGCTTGCCTATTACCGCCGTACAGGAAATCTACCAATCATTCCAAGTGTTGACATATTCGCAGAGTGGAGGAAATATCTGAATGAATACTCCAACAACCCCGAGGCTGTGCACAATATTGTTGCTCAGATGGACAGCTACGTGACTAGAGGCGCATCAAGGAGCATGACGAAACTGCAGACTATCGACCTTCTGGGCCCGAATACGATGTTCGCAGGATTGACCTACCTCAAAGAAATGGACTTATGGGTCATGAGTACAACGTCTCGTCATAATGCTAGTATGGCACACCACCTGCTTCCGAGACCAAATACGACACCAATCGCACCGCGGCCTGTCTTTCGAGCTGGAACGCCGACTATGGTACCAAACCCGGCACCGCACCCAGTACCGATGATGAGAGCGCCAATGATGCAGGCTGTAGCACGTCCTGCGGTGCCTCCCATGGTACCGCAGATGGTACCGCAGATGCCAGCACAACCGTTCCAGCATATCCCACAATGTATGCTACAACCTTTTGCTCAGACGGCTCACCCTATGATGGCAAATATGGCCCCACAATATCTCTGGTATGACTACCACATGCACAGGTTCGCTTGACGACACGGGAAATGGCAAGTGCAAACTCAAGAAATCTTACTAACAACGCAGTCACAAATAAAATTGCCTCTTTTAAATTCTGAAGATGTAGCTATGACGATCAAATGAAATGACGATGATATGATTATATGACTACTGTTGAGCTAGAGTCGAGGGAGCCAGACTCTAAGGTTTGATTTACCTCGATTAGCCCACATGAAATACGGGATCAATGTCAACGCCGTAACTGTATCTTGTTCATTTCTGTCTGTTTGTAAAACGTGAGCCTTTGTCTTTAAAATGACCGCTTTGTCGCCAAGGCCGTGAACACAAGCCTGATCAAATCCTAGCTTCCCTAAACTTTGCTCGTCGAGTATCTCCTCTGAGAACTCGGCGTTATCCGGTATTCGGATTGCACGTAAATCGGTGATATCAGGATTGTCCGTCGACTCGACGCAGTATATGAATGGCCCACGAGCTATCACAACGCAATGGGTGTTATCCAAGTTCAACGGATGTGGGTGTATCCTACGGGGTCCGAACGAAAAGGATACCGAGATGGAAACTGCTTTTTGGGTGACAAACGGGAAGTGCACGATGCAAGCCTGAGAACCAGTACTCTCACATCGGAGGCTCGAGGAGGATGTCACCTTTTAAAGGCGATTAGCGAGTCAGATGAGCAACGCCCAGATATGAAGCTGAACTTACCTTGAAATCCGTGCAACCATCAGGAATTCTTAGGCAAAGTTTTACACTTCCCAAATTTGTAGAGCCATCTATCGAGAAGGCTGATCCTCCTTCCCATGGCCCTTTCGACTCCTGACTGATACAGATGGTTTCGCCCGTTGACAAAGTCACCCTAGCGGTTGATGTTACATATAGATGCACGAAGATCATATCGTCACTCCCAATGCTATAAATGTATCTCCCGACAGAGCTCAAGAGTCGAGCAGCCTAAAAGTATATAACTAGTACTCAAAGTGCACCTAGATGAACAGCCTGGACTCACATTTGCGGGACAACATGCGACTTCAAACCATTTGGACCGAGACAAGTAGCCATCAACAGTCGCCAATGGGTTATCATAGAAGAAACTCTTTCCATCAAGCGCGACTCCGACAAGTACTGCATTGTACAATGCAAGTTCAAGAACATGAGCGTATTCCATGTTCAATGGATCGAGATGGATCATTTGATGAGCGAAGAAGACCAGAGCGATAGCAGCGCATGTTTCTAGATAGCCTTCGTAAATGAATGCATTAGCCGTGATGATCATGTTTGACAAACTCAATAGTCATACCTGTCTCGTTGGGCAGATAGTAGTCTGGACCGAACCCTTCCCACTCAGGGATCGCTCCAAGGCCTCCCTGATCAATACCTCGTTTTAGGAGCCAGGATTGATTTATGGATGAGACTTACAGTAACATACATCTTTCGATGCACTGCTGATTTCCAAAGTCGATCCAGAGCTCGCCTTATCGACTTGTCCTTCGTTATCCTGCAAACACCAGCTGCACCGGCAAGCCAGTACCTAGCGATTGATAAGCCACGATCCCGTGTAATTAAGACTTCGTAGCTCACATAGCCCTCACAGCGTGTCCCTCAACACTGGTCATCTCGCCGATTGTACGATCTGCCTGGTGATACGAATACGGTGGTCCATGTCCGGGACCAGGTCGAGGAGGAACTCCGCGAGCCTTTGCTTCAATGTCATAATAATGCCCTTCTGGTCTTCGACTTCCTCGCTCTTTTATGAAATACTCCGCAAGATTTAACAGAAGCGGATCATCTGCGATATCATATGTCCGCACTAAACTGAGCTCAATCTCCTCATGTCCGGGGTATCTGATAGGGAAATTAGTGGATCACGCATAGCGGCATGGGAAATTTATTCCTAACCCCTTCTTTTTTCCCTCCTCTGTGCCGAAGACAGAATCTATATACTTGACATACTTCATCAATGGACCAAGCAGGCGATTCGATCCTGTATACGTATAGTGTGCTAAAGCCGCCTCAAGAAGGTGACCAGCGCAGTACAGTTCGTGTGACCATCTGGAACGAGAGCATGGTTTATCAGCTGTAAAATTATGGAAAGGGAACATACGCAATATTAGCCCATTTCAGCTCTGGCTCAACCACCTTGCAGAGAAATCAGAGAGAAGTCAATTACCATTTCTATATACTGACAGTGTAATAAGTATTGATGTATCCATCCTCTTGCTGAGCTCCACGTATGTTGTCAACTGCTTCCTCTGCAAGACGGTGGAGGAATGCATCCGGGAACTTAGAAAGAATATAGCAAGCAGATTCGAGCCACTTTGCAATGTCAGAGTCCCTAAGGTTCACCTCGTAAGCATCCTGCTCTCCTCTGAACAGGGCGGCGCTCACCAAAATTGATGTCTAAGTGAACAACTAGTAGTCGCCAGCTGTCCGCTGGAGATCATCACGATTAAAACTCACGGTTTATTAGGTCGTCCAGGTCTCCATTGAAGCTTCAGGCAGTCCCATCTTCCGGTTTCCTTCATTTGTTGATACATAGCGGGAAGTGAGGCATTCTTGACGGTTCGGATGCGACCCAGCCAGAACCCTGAGGAGACCGAGACATCCTGGAACTCGATAGGGCGGGCTAGAGAACTTGAGGACATTGAGCACAGCGACAAAAGTGGGTATCAGGCAAGGCGATGGCTAAAAGCCAGCTTCACGTATCGTATAGGAAAATAGAAGAGTACCATGTGAACAGATAAGCGAAGTTAGTAACACTTTCTATTGATTGATAAGGGCATTCGCGAAAACAGATAATGAATTGTTTCCCGTTCCGTGTCGTTCAACTTTGACATTAAGGTCCAGACAATATTAATGATTGGATTGACAGACATGAACATCTAAGAACGACACGGACGAAGAGAAAAACTTCGGCAGACACCGTATCTGACGCTTACGTACTCGCCGCTTTTGTACGTTTGAAGAGATAAACATCTCGTAAGGCAAAAATCAACCTAGATGCATCCGGATAGGCGAAAAGTACAGGTTGAGTACGTATGGAAGGTTACCGAGAGAGGAAGACTGAACCGCGAGATTGGTATACCCAGAAGAGAAGTCCAGGAGGCTGCATGGGATCATGCTGAAGGACGGACCTCAGGCGGAACTACAATCCATAGCAATAGCATCATCCCCATCGAAGCGACAATTCTGGAAAGTCGATTACGTTTGGAATATGCACTGAAAATTGCGCATTTACGTACAGAGGTTGCAAGCTTGTCACCCCGTATTTCGATGAAATTACTCCAGTTATGAATGGTAAAAGCGCAGAACCCATCTGACCGAAGCTTCCAATCCAACCGATTGCGCCGTTTGCTAGCCAGTGAGGAATAACACGACCAGCAGTGTTGGTGATGATAGAATAAATCGGTCCGAACAAGAAGCCGATGAAAGCTACGGCAAGGGCATTCCCGACCAGAGAAGATACAAACCAGATTGTCAACTCAAGTCTGAGGAAGAGATGTCAACTAGGCATCAAGGCATGTCTCATGGGCTCACCCAATGCAGACACTAATATATATGAAGACTACGCGTCTCTCTCCAATCTGTCAACGATTTCATATATATACGTAAGTTTAAGTCTATCGCTTTGGTCAATAAGGCGCACAATCTTGTTGACCGGTAACAGAACTAGACGTCCGATAGTCAATCCTGCAAAAAATCCGGATGAAATGTAACCGGAAGAGGTGCCGCCATTCCTTTCTTGAATGATAAATGTGACGATCCAGCCGCCAATGCTGACTTCAGTTCCGACGTACGCGAGAGTAAAGAATGCGAGTAGATGTACGACTTTCAGTCCGAATATCTGTTTATACAAGCCTCCACCCGGTGAACTAGCTCCATCGTGTACAACTTGGCCTGCTTTGTCTAGAATAACTTAGTCACATTTTCTTCAGTCTAGACGCGACATGTGATTGCACGGGATCAGACCAACCTTCCATCCGTCGAAAACGAAAGACGAGACAAATGGCAATGAGATTGATGACAGTCCCACCAAAAGAAACGAAGTAATGATAGGACCAGTCAGGCATAGTAGAGAATCTAGTCGCCACCAAAGGAGAGACGAGAGCTCCCACTCCGTATAGAGCCAATAGTAGTCCCATTTTATTTGAGCTGTGTTTGAGATTGACAACGAATGTCAGAGAGCCAGCAGCCTTGTATCACGTTAAGCTTGTGTAAAATGAAGAGAATAGCGGTAGTTTCACCTGGAGGGAGAGCCCGAAACCAGAAAAGAAGTAAGCCACGACGAAGACGGGAAACGGTGGTGCGGGACCTTGGATACAATAACCTATTGCTTGCATGGCAGCGCCGATTGCCAAAGTCTATCGATCGCATGAGATTAGAGAAACCCCTTGAGAGGAGAATCGTCACCGTCCCAAATCCAAGCTTTTGTACCATTCTGATGTTGGCAATTGCAGCAGACACAAATCCCTACAGAGCACACTGAGCAAAAATACGAGATGAGAGCTAACAGTAACTCACGATGCAATTCGATACGAAAATCAGTGACACGACAGTGTAACCAATCTAATTGCCTGCTGAGAGGCTTTTAAAGCAAGAAATACAGATTCTCACTTTGTAATGACTCTGCATGGTCGGTAACAAAGGACCAGTAGTACCGTCGTTCCAGCCTTGCATAAAGAGAATCCCAAGCGTAGTACAGTAGCTTAGGATCTCAAACCGTCGTTCCTCCTTCGACATTTCCGACAACACAGAAGGAGTTTTTCCTCCACTAGGCAAGTCAATGGACTTCTGGGTTGAATCGAATTCGGAGAACTGGAGCCCATCCTTTGATGTCCGCATCAGTCTTCCAATTGGATTGCCAGAAACGGAGGATATAGATGCTATGTTGACGGAAGACATGACGGATGTTTTCGGCTTTTCGGCAGCCTCCGTACTCTTCTTTTCGAGGTCTGCGAGAATAGAACCCGTGTCTGCCATGAATGAACGTCAGAAATAACGTGCTTCAGTTACTGAGAGAGAGTAAAGATCGAGGAGAGGAGTCGTGGAATAGATAGTGGAATATATAGCAAAATCTTGAGCTCAGGGCCGATACACCAAAGTGAAAAGAGCGAGAACCACCGCCGGACTTCTTGGAAGGACGATGAGTTCTTATACAATAATTTGTCCTGTGCAGTATGGATCCGGCCGGTCCGATTCGCCGTCAAGAAGTAGAATCTGTCCGTGAAGGTATTTGTAGGTCTTCTTTGATGGCTCAGGAAGTAACGGAAGATCAACCCTAGCGTTGAATGTGCAGGCATCCATCCGCACAAGCTTGGGGCAGGCTTTTCCGAAAGACTCCGTCGGATTCGTAGATGTATCCACAGTGTTCCTAAAGTCTGAAAACAAATGTGGTTATTTTCTCCTCTATGAAGCGAGGTCTTCAAGACGAGACGAAAAAGTTAGGAAGAGTCCGGCTGATTGTAAATGCCGGGAAATGCCGTACATTACAGGTAGGACACAAATAAACACACTCCTACATATCATTAATATTGTCTAATCCGTGTACATGGTTTTACATCCGAACTCTTTCAAATTCAAACCGAAAAAAAAGGAGAGTAAGAAACAAGAGATCCCGAAAGAATCAGTCTAGTCTATTTAAAGCGAATTCCATAGAAGAAGCAGCGAGTCTCGAAGGGCTTTTGGCGAGGATCAAGGAAAGTGAAAAAAATTGCAGTGGACGGTATGACACGTAAATCAATATTAAAGAAAAATCGGAATAGTTGGCGATTTCACACGTAGTGCTTATTCCGAACGACGGACGTCAGGAGGGACAGCGGCCCAAAGCAAAAGCATCAGACTCAATGAGGCTACGATCCTGAAGTCAAAGTCGTTCAGTTAAGAAAGACCGGAAGTTACACGGACATTTCTCTTACAATGGCTGTAAGCTCGAAACCCCGTATTTCGAGGAGATGACGCCGGTTATGAATGGAAGAAGAGCAGAGCCCATCTGCCCGAAGCCTCCAATCCAACCGACAGCTCCATTCAATAGCCAGTGAGGGACGAGGCGACCTGCGACGTTAGTGATGATAGGATAGATCGGCCCGAGGAGGAAACCAACAAAAGCGACCGCGATTGCGTTCTGGATCATAGAAGGTACGAACCATATCGTAATCTCTAGTCTTCATTTGTTGGAGAATGTCAGTTTAGATTACCAATGCATGTTATCCGGTGGACATACACGATGCAACAGCCGGTGTAGAGGTAAACAACTCTACGCTCTCCAACCTTTGCAGAAAGTTAGCGACAGGTTCTGACCCTGTCCCTTACATTCCGACTTACTAGTCTGTTGAACCACAGCAGGACCAAACGCCCTAAAGTCAACCCTGCGAAAAAGCCAGACGATAGATATCCGGAAGATGCGCCACCACCTCGCTGTTGGATGACGAATGTCACGATCCATCCACCGATGGTAACTTCCGTCCCTACATACGTAAGGGAGAAGAACGCAAGCAGATGAACAACTTTCAGCCTGAAAATCTGGCTGTAGAGGTTCCCACTTGGCGAGTTTCTGTTATCGTGAACCGTCTGTCCCGATTTGCGCAGAATCGCTAGAACGAAACCATAGATAAAATGAATTCAAACATATTATTGATCATACGTACCGTCCATGTGCTGGAAGCGAAAAACGAGGCACAAAACGATGATATTAACAAAAGAGCCGCCTAAGGATGTCAAATAATGGTAAGACCAACGCGGCATTGCAGAGAACTTCGTTGCAACCAGTGGAGAAGTGAGTGCACCTAGACCATAACAGGCCTGGAGGACACCCATCTTCGCCGAGCTGTTCCTTAGGTTAATGACGAAAACGATGGCGCCAGCATTCTGAAGTTGTGTTGAGGAGGGGGCAAACCAGGAAGGTGATAATTGCCAACCTGCAAAGCGATTCCAAAACCTGAAAAGAGCAGCGCCATTGCAAAGACTGGGAACGGCGGCGCTGGGGCTTGAATGCAGTAAGCGATCAATTGGGAGACGGCACCAATCACCATTGACTGCAGACAGTCGCTTCAATTCTCGCACTGAAGAACAATTATATGATAGCTTACCGTCCCAAAACCTAATTTCTGTACTATCTTGATGTTGGCTGTTGCACCAGTAACGAATCCCTGACGATGGTGCCTTCGTGAGGCGTCAGTTGATCGATCATAGCGCATAGGCGCTCACGATGCAGTTCAGCACGAAAATCATAGATACAGTCGTATAACCGATCTGAGAGAATGCGTCCTTAGCTTGAGGAAAGATTAGTGAGGGAACACAGAACTTGCGTTATAGTACTTTTGCATGGTTGGAATCAGCGGGCCATTTGTACCGTCATTCCAGCCCTCCATGAAGATACACCAAAGAAGGGCACAGAAACTTATCAGCTCTACCCGACGCTGTTTCTTTGGGTTATCTTGTAAGGCGGCTGGCGCAGCGGTGGTGTAATTTCCCGTAGGAATGATAGTGAGCTCAAAGGACTCGGGCTCGTCCTTCGGCGTCGAAGCTCCAATCGGCGTGGTGAAGCCAGAGGTAACAGGAGTGTTAACCGCAGACTCTATAGACACGGTCGGTTCCTCGACTTCCTTCTTGCTCGTCTTCTCGACGTCCACTTCAGCAAAAGAAACAAATTTTCCGCCCATGACTAGTACAAGAACAAGGAATGAAAAGAAACAAAACCTAGAGTTACAGAGAGAAGAGAACTGGAAGAAACGGAGAGAGACGGAGACGGAGCCGGCTCTACTAAATTTATACCCCAGAGCAAGAACTTTACGAACGGAAAGCAGGCACTCCGAGGTGAGAATGGAGTTTTTTTGCTTGGAGCTGAGTAATGGTCATGCCGGTCCGATCCACCTTGGAAAATACCCCTCCCCGTTAGAACTTGGAAGTTCGTAGGTTTTGAAGTAAATTGGGGGATACCCCATGTCCCAGATCGTTTAGTGCAACCAGCAATACCAATACAAATCAAGCAGTGGTAAATATAACGTACGCAGAAGACGGCACTAGACGGCACGGATCTCACGACGCGGGGAAACCTCGGAACTTCAATCAATAACCATTGGGCAAAGCAACGACGATAAGCCTTCTCATGGCCTTATGAAGATAAAATGAGATGTAGCCTGATTCTGATCGTGGAAAGGTTGACGGATCTTGCATTCCCGAAACCTTAAGTTTTGCATAATTACATCGACAACTAGAGTAATAAACCACTCACTAAGAATTGGCGAGTGAGGCATATCAGATTCGATGAACGACTAAGGAAAGAGGGACGATAGACGGACATTTTCCTTCAAGGGTCCCGCTTGACATGAATTGAATTCAGCTTCTACCAAATTCGTAGAACTTCCTGAAGTTTTCCGGATGTCGTTTATCGGATGCTGGCCGCATAATGATTGTCCTGCAAGGCTGATGATAATCAGATAGACCCAGCCATCGATACATCGGATCCCGAGGCCTGAGGAACTAATTGACAGGCCATCTGTAGTTATCCCATTCTGGCGCTTTATCGTGTATTCAGAAAGGGGGGGGGGAGCGTAACGAACAGCTTTTCGCAGGATACTAGCTCTCAGGCGATACGTCCGTGCACTGAGTACGCACTGAGTGAAGAGATTCCGGAACCTCTTGCGGATAATCTACATGAAAGTCCTTCGCGAAAGTTGCCTGACCTTCGGAATACTAGTTAGTCGGATTTTTAATTCGATTTACGTGCACTCATAGTCGTGCCTCTTGCCAGTTACTGTACATTTCTGAAAATTTCGTATCTGCGAGTCTCGGCCGCCAGGCATGCAGCTAGCCCGCAGCTCTTTTACACTTCGCGAAGCTCTTTAGTCCGGCTCTGGCCAACATGAGTCTCTAGCATCCTTTCCAGCGTTTTCTTCGGCTGAGGGGTCTCTTAACTTTTGAAGTGGCCAGTACTCCACATGATCATTGTATAAATTTGAAGCTGAGTCATCAAAACTCACTAAATCACTTATACCGCAAGTTTCACTAGCAAATACGCGACACTGCATTCGCAAAATGTCATCAGATAGATAACGGTGATGGAAGCCAGGAGTATACGTACACAGATAAGACAAAGCTGAGTGGGAAGGAACTCACGAGGCATGAAGGTGTATATTCAGCCACGTAGTTGAAGGGGAATCGAAGACGGAGGACAATCAAATCAATGTAGCATCAGCTTAATCGTGAGAATTTATTAAAGCCCGACTCGTTCTATCGCTACCGTTGAAACCGAAACAATCAAATTCATTTCTTGAGAAAGAATTGCGGGATTAATAGCCTTCTAGCGCGGAGTACAAAGCTAACGGGTGACAATAATATCCTCAATACTAAATGAAGTCATCTTCGTCAACAAAGTCAACATCCGGATTAGAGAAACGGGCGGGAAAAGATCAGAGTGCCTTATCCTGGGTAACTCGGCAGTTCCTCATCGTCATTTCCACCACCCGCCATGCGACCGACATGTCCCTCAACACGCCAAGCCCACTCACGTCCGGGCTTCCACTTGAACAAATACTCTTCATCATCTCCACCAAAGTTCACCCTTAAGCGATTCACACCCGGCCCACCGACGCCGATCGCAGCATACACATCATATTGTGTCCGCGGTAGATAGACCCCGAGAAAAGCGTCTTCGAGCCTCGCGCCGTTGTATGTGTAGAAGATTGTTCCTGTTGAGAAGATGTATCCAAAGCCGATCGTGTCATTTGGAGAAAGGGAGGGCAAAGAAGATAGGGAGGAGGAGTAGGGACGTCCGCCATTGGGATCTTCGAAGAACTTTTGCATGTCGTCGAGGTGCAGCCCTGCACTAAGCCTGTTCCAACCAGGGAAGCGGTATTCAGGGTAAGGAAGACATGCTGAACCTGTAAGCATAAGTATTAATATTGATATATCTAAGATGAAGTTAAGCCGCGAAATAGACTAACCGATGGCAATTACACCGTCCATCTGCAAGATGGTCACTTCGTAGTATACACCCTCCTTGCCTTGTATGTCATACAATCCAGCCATTATAGGGTAATTGCTCAGTACACATGAATCCCCGCACCCTTTCTCTGTCACGATCTCAATAACCTTCGGACCGCTCTTCTCACCACCAGTATAAGTGGAGCTGCTTCCCTTTCCTCTAGCAGTTCGGATCTCCGTGATATGGCCTTTAAATCGACTCAATGTCGGAGGAACCAAAGTCCACCCTTTACATCCTATCTCGCGGATCCTATCGGCATCAGCTGAGGGAAGGAATCGAGGAGGATCAGGAGGGTTCTGTTCACAAAACTCTTCTGCCGCTTCGTATTCGTCTTCGGGAGCCTCGTTCTTTATACCATAAGCTCTCGAAGGCTCAGAAGCAGGAGTCCATTCTGGCGGGGGAGCGTCTGGGTCTGTGCATCCGTATAGATATGAAGATGAACTCGAAGGTTGGGGAGACTTGGAGCGAAGATGCTTTAGCCAGCCCATCGTGGTAGCGCTCGTGAAATGTGATGAGTGTCAGGGGACTGGCCTGATTGCTTATATATTCCCCAGTAGAAATGTGGCCTGTGCCCTTTGGCGTTGATTGTTAGAGGCTGTATGGCCAAGGCTTTGAGATTCGAGGACAAAAACCCAAGATAATCCAGTTGATCCCGTTGGCTCCACAACCAACAGTCAAGTCATCAAAAAAATGACGATTGCCATATCAAAGAGTATTTCGGCGGATATTTTTTAATGATGAAGGCAAGAAGTAAGATACTGGCGCAGGTGAAATCAAAGTCCCACGGTCGCTTAGCATCTACCCACATCACTAGAGTCGACACCGCCCGTCGCCCGACATTGTAGCGCATGTTGGCGACAATTTCATGAGCAATAGCTCCTACAGTCATTCATCTTCTCACTCTACATCCATCTCACAAAGACGTTCCTTTGGTCACGGCCGCCGCATTCGGGTTTCTTCGACGGAAAATTCTTCTAAACTAAAATCAACCAGCAGCAGTCCGTCAAAAGCAAAAACGTATAGCAAGATGAGCAGTATACTCCCTAGAGTTAACACAGGATACAAACGGGTAGATGTTGAAGATGGTAGGGCGGGGCGAATAAGGTTTGGGTGGAAGAAATTTGCGATTGTTGCCGGCGTCGTCGTTGGCCTCGTATGGCTTTTCGGCCCTCGTGAAAGACGAGATTCGGTGATCGATACTATAAAAACACCCAGTGCGTGCATTGAACTTTTCGTATGTCGTATATTAAACTTATAATTCGTAGCTTGGGGAAAACCTACGAGACCTCCCGAGATTCACGAAGACCTAGACGACGACTTATCTCTCCCTGCAAAACCGCCACTTGTAAAAGTATCATCTCCTCATTCGCCTGAAGAGGACCCAGATCCTCTAAAAACTGTGCATTGCGCATCACCCGCCAATCCATCTGCCCGACTCGTCCAATACGCTCTCATGATCGATGCAGGTTCGACCGGCTCGCGGATACATATCTACAAATTCAACAATTGTGGCACATCTCCTGCGTACGAGTACGAAGTCTTCAAACAGACACACCCCGGCCTGAGCGCGTATAAAAGTGATGCGCAAGGCGCTGCAGAGAGTCTTGATGTCTTGCTGGACGAAGCTGTGGCCACTGTACCCAAGGAGCTGTGGAGCTGTACGCCTGTCGCTGTGAAAGCGACTGCAGGGCTGAGACTGCTCGGTGCGGAGCAGAGCAAGGACATCCTGGACGCGGTAAGCCATCGCTTGTTGGAGAAGTATCCCTTTGCACTTGTTGAAAAGGACGGAGTGGTGATTATGGATGGAAAAGATGAAGGTGTCTTCGCTTGGATCACTGCAAATTATTTGCTTGGTACAATTGGTGGCAGCGATGCGGCATCATCATCTTCATCAGCAGAGCACTCGTATGCTGTACTAGACCTCGGCGGCGGTTCAACACAGATCGTCTTTGAACCCGACTTCGACGATGACTCTCACTTTGTTGATGGGGAACACAAGTACGAGCTCACCTTCGGCGGGAAGAAACACACACTGTATCAACATTCTTACCTTGGCTACGGATTGATGTCAGCACGGAAGAGTATACATCGACTTGTCGAATTCATGGCTACATTCAGTCATATATCTTTACCTGAAGGTGATGAGGAAATCCCAAATCCGTGCTTGTACAAAGGCTCGAAGAGAGTCGTGGAGCTTGAGCCGAGCAGAACTGGTGAGGAGGTGAGAAACGTGACGATGGCAGGCAAGGATATCGGCTCATTCGAGGCATGTAATCGTATGGTCGAGCTCGTCATGACGAAGGATGCGTAAGTTCTCTTCTTAGCTTTCTTTTTGCCTGCATTGAGTCTTTGATTATGAATAGTATCTGCCAAACAAAGCCCTGTTCCTTCAACGGCGTTTACCAGCCCTCTATCCTCGAGACCTTCGCAGAGGGGAACGTTCTCCTGCTCTCCTACTTCTACGACCGCCTCGCGCCCTTCTTCCCTTCGCCAGTACCTTCGTCATCTTCATCGTTATCCCCCTCTTCGTCTAAGCTTAGGGTAGATACCATCGCCTCACTCGCTCGAGACGTTTGCGCCGGACCCAATCCGCGATCCACTTCTAGCTCACAACTAGGCTGGGACAACCTCCCCGCGCTCAAAGACGATCCCTCTTTATTAGAAGAACTCGAAGGCCGGCCGGAGTATTGTCTTGATTTGACGTTTATGCATGCGCTTTTGAGGCTTGGGTATGAGTTCCCTGCTGAAAGGGGCGTGCGCGTCGAGAAGCAGATTGAAGGAACGGAGCTGGGGTGGTGCCTTGGCGCGGCGATGACTATGGTTGGTGCTGAGTTGAAATGTAGAGTGTGAGATGCTATGAAGTGAGACGAGGGAAGATTTTGTGTTTTCCGAAGATAAGGATTTCTTCTTGACGCTTTGTACCCCGGATTTGGCGTGTTTTTCGGAACATTTGTTGTGTTGCTTAAATTGTTATTCCCCCTCTTCATTCCACTTGGCTAGAGTATAAATATTCTTAATTGGACTGGGACCAAAGCACATAGTAGAATCAGAATCGTCATTCTCTTTTGAGGAAGAAGGTCAGTTCCTTTGGATAGACGTGTGGATGTAGAGGAGAATGAGCACAGAAGGCCCTGGCTATAACTTTTGTCTGGAAAGCACTCTGACTGTCCGATAGATGTGACATCCAACAATCTTCACACTCCCAGTGAACCTTTGGCACAGCAGCGAAGCACCTACCGAATGCGAGTCAATGAATAACAGAGATACTGTGGGAATGATCTAGAATTAGAATTGAACATGGATTCGCCTATCCTAACGTGGATAAAATAAGATACTCTCGGGTTTTACTTCCTTTTCTCCTCGGTATGAGGTACGGTGATATCGTACTTCGCACTTCCTTTGAGACGAATCTGGCGCGAACTCAACCCCATTTGCCAAGACATGGTATGAACGGAAGTAAAATTGTTTTATATATTTCGGAGTTCTAAGTATAGATAATGTGATCCTCGCGCGCCACAGGCGGAACTTCTTCGCTTCGGTCTTCTCAGATATACCTATTGGTGCAAATGATGGAATAACACTCCTATCCTTTCTCTCGCTCCCACCATCACTAATAAGCTCAATGGCAGGCCCGCTTTCGAGGTCTATCATCAGCTTGGCGAGCAGTACCAGAGACTTTCAGCGAAGAACCGCTGAACAGCAGGTTGGTTTTGTTTTCTCATCCTTATATCTAATGGTGGCATTGGGATGACTGATAGCGATCATCTTCGCAATTATCCGTTGGTTAGGGAGGTTTACTGGATGGAAAGGACCCGACCAAGTTCTCGGAGAAAGATCCTATTCGACTATGGATCATCCAAGTTGGTGCGTGGCTATTCTTGTAGAGCAAAGCTACTACTAATGCCCTGCAATTCTGCCGCCATCGATCAGGTATAATCGTAATGGTCGCTCAGCTCCTCGCCATTCTGCTCAAGCGAATCCGGGAGCCCAAAGTAATCGCAGAAGTTCTTGGAGGGATTCTACTTGGTCCAACTGCACTCGGTCGCATACCTGGATTCACTCAACACATCTTTCCTTCAGAGTCCCTCCCATACCTCTCTCTCACGGCTAATATCGGTCTAGTCCTCTTCTTATTTCTGGTTGGACTGGAAATAGAGACGAACGTGATCAAGCGGAATGCACGATTCTCGATCCCTATTGCGCTCGGTGGCATGATCGTGCCGTTCGGTCTCGGTGCAGCTCTCGCGTTACCGATTTACAAACATTACATTGACGAGAATCAAACAAGTTACCCGCACTTCATGCTTTTTACAGGCGTTGCGTTCAGCATCACTGCCTTCCCCGTTCTCTGTCGTATCCTCACGGAGCTGAAGCTTGTAGATACGACTGTCGGCATTGTCGTTCTCTCCGCCGGTGTAGGCAATGATATCGTTGGCTGGACACTCCTTGCTCTTGCTGTGGCGCTCCTCAATGCCTCAACAGGTTTGTCTGCCGTATGGATCCTCCTAACGGCTGTTGCATGGACACTATTTCTGCTTATCCCAGTCAAGCGGGCTTTTAAATGGCTCGCGAGACGGACGGAATCTATTGAAAATGGTCCAACGATGACCTTTATGACTGCCACGATCTTGATGACTTTTACTTCGGCGTTCTTCACTGATAGCATTGGAGTTCACGCTATTTTCGGTGAGTCGCGACGTTACAGTTCCCTTTCATGAGTTGCTCATTATGTACATGTCAGGCGGATTCCTCGCTGGACTGGTTGTTCCCCGAGAGGGGGGTCTGGCAATTGCATTGACCGAGAAGCTGGAGGATATGGTTTCCATTATCTTCTTACCTTTAGTATGTTCACCTACCTCCAATCTTTCTCCCAGATTATCTTAATGGTCCGGTGCTTTCTAGTATTTCACTCTATCTGGCCTTCAGACAAATCTTGGTCTTTTGGATAATGGCATCACATGGGGATTTACTATCGCCATCTGTTGTCTCGCTTTTTTCGGCAAGTTTGGCGGATGTTCAGTGGCAGCTCGGCTCTGTGGATTCGGGTGGAGAGAGGCGAGCACGATTGGATCTCTCATGAGTTGCAAAGGGTGCGTCCCAGCCTGCAACGAAGGACTAATATCCAATTTCTTACGAAGCATTCGGAATTTAGTCTCGTTGAACTCATTGTCCTAAATGTAGGACTGGACGCCGGAATCCTCACACAGGTAAGTCTCTGGTCAATGAATATTTCCCAGAAGAATGTTACCTCTAAATCTCGACTACAGCGCGTCTTCTCGATGTTTGTCTTCGAAGCCCTGCTATTAACTTGCCTAACAACACCAACCGTGTTAGCTCTCTATCCTCCAAACAAGAGAGCCCGGGCTGTCGAAATAGGTCCCAATTATCGGACTGCGACTGAGGAAGAGGGAAAGCCTGACTTCAAGAGGAAGATGAGCAGAGCTAAGGACGAGTGGGAAGACGCAGTTGGAGAGTGGAAGACCCGATTCACTATTGTACTTGATAAAATTGAGCATCTTCCCGGTATGATGGCGCTAACGCAATTGGTATGTCCTCCATGCTCATACGCAAAGTTGAAAGAGCTCTCCGAGAAGGAGATGGATATCAAGAAAAAAGCACAGGAGGTAGTAAAGAGGGAAGAAGGACCACACGCGCGTCCTTCCGGTAGTGAAAGCTCAAACCTCGATAGTCTTTCAGAGAGTTTGAGAAGCATAAGCGTCGATGCGATGCGCCTCATTGAACTCTCAGACCGTACATCAGCAGTTATGAAGTCCACGTCGACAGCCGCCGGAAGCGAATCCCATCTCCTCCTGACGGACCCCTTGCTGAATGTCTTCAGAACGTTCAGCGAGCTAAACGGACTAGAAGTCTCTTCATCCTTGTCGGTTGTGACCTTCTCAGATCTGGCACACCGCGTGGCGGATCGCGCAAGGGACACGGGATCGGACCTCGTTCTGGTGCCATGGCTACCTCCTTCTCAATCATCTTCTGTGCAGAGCGGACAAGCCGCGGGGACTGGCGCAGGAGCAGCACCGCCTGTGCTTCCGACTCCAAACGTGACAACTCCGCTCTTGAATCCATTTGATATGCTCTTCCGCACTCAGTCGTATTCGGCCGATAAATTTGATGCACATGGGCCGAAGGCAGCAAGTGTTGTACATTCGCAATTCGTCCGCTCTGTATTTGCGCAATGTAAGACGGACGTTGCGTTATATGTCGATCGTACAACTGGTTCTGGAATCGATGGGGTGCAGAGTCAGGAGCGACGACATGGTAGGAGTGGTGTCGGTCAACATATTTTCCTGCCATTCTTTGGAGGCCCGGACGATCGACTCGCGCTCGAGTTCGTGGTGCAGCTTTGTGCGAATCCTAGGAACAGCGCGACGATCATACGGATTACGAAGACCGATGCTAAATCTGAATCTGAATCTGTGTCCGTTTCGGAATCGGATGAGGCGCCGTCGGAGACGAATGGTGAGAAAGGTACAAAGGAAATGACGAGGCCGGAAAAGGCGCACACGAAGGGAAAGGATGAGCGGGAAGCAGAGGCTTCCGCTGCTGCAAGCATCCGGGCAAATGGGATCAGCATTCATTCTGTGGGTCCTTGTTAATTTCCCTGTAGGGCGATACTTACGCGCCTTCCTCCCTGACAGACTTACGGCATGCCGGATACCGTGTACGGAGCTTTCACCACCCAAACGCGTCTTCAATCCGAAACTGCGGATAATATCACCTGGGAGCGATATGCTTCTCCGTCTGGCGATCCTCCTCCTCCTCCTGCTGTCGCCGAAGCACTCTCGCGGATCACTTTCCGGACTCGTGCAACGCCAAGACCATTACATTTTGTAATTGAGAAGATCTTTTCTCTATCACAACCGCAAACACAACCTCGGCCCTCATGTTCTTCCCAATTACCCCGAGTTTCGAGGAAGATTACAGTTATTTTAGGACGCTCCCGGCGCCTTGCGGTGGAAGACCATTCTCTCGAACTGAAGGAGCTTTTGGAGCAGTACCATGGTTCGGGAAGTGTAGGCGGAGAAGTGAGAAAGACAGTCGGAGATGTGGCGAGTGCAATAATTGGGTATTCGAGCTCGAGCTCGAGTAAGAGGTGTGATGTTGGAATTGTGGTTATGCAAGCTACATGTCGAGGTGTGGATGATGGGTCTTGATCCATTTTCTTTTACGATACAAGAGGTCAGGAGCTCCGGCGTGTCCGAAGACGCGCTTAGCTCACCAGAGGACCATGAAACCTTCTGCATTTCAACATGCATGTCTCGAGAAGATTCGCTAAGTGATTCATTATCACGCAAAGCTTGCTGTACTTTTAAATTACGATTTTCATGGTCTACTATTTGTCGCATTCGAGCCATACATTCACCGTTCGCATTTATGTAGATGATTTACAGTGAATATTTTCATTGACAAAGAAAAGGTCCCTCTAGAAGTCATTGACGGCTGGAAGTTGTGCTGACGTAATTGACTTATAAAACTTTCACAGCCACGTCTTTCTAAGTTTGGAACGGTGCGGTGATCTGCTACTTAGTGTTTTTTGTTACTTGTCCATCTCATCAAATCTCGTCGCATCCGTGAATACTGAGAGCCTGGGTGTCTTAAAAAGCTATGTCTGACGACGAATCTAGATTCCGCGCTTAGGAATACACCAATTACTGAGGCTCAGCCTCGCATGACTGCTTCACATCCATTCGATGGTTCTGGCGGTGATATAATTCTTCGGATTTCGGACAATCTCGATTTCTGGGTTCTAGCAGCTACTTTTGGTCGTTCATCACCCGTTTTCAAGGATATGTTCTCCATTCCGCAGCCTGTCAACGAGCGTAGCGCTGAACTAGAACTGACTTCCGATTGTTCCGGTTAGTGACTCAAGCACTACCCTCGATGCCTTATTGCGACTGGGCTATCCTGTCAAGTGACTATAGCTACAAGAGGAAGCTGGTCGCGGCTAATGCATCTCTCAAAAATGGCCGGCTTTTGTTGCTCCGATGATCCAGTTCGCATGGGCTTCTGGCTTGGCTGTAAAATAAAGTGTTGGACTTCCACCTGCGCGCGCGCGCAGATGGCTGTCTTTCGTCTCTTCAGAACTGACTGCTTCCTGACCCTGAAGAATACAAGCACTGTGCATCGTGTCGACATGTGGTTCCCCCGCGACTGAAAATGGATGGTGGTCAAAGTCAGCGTCCAGGATAGGGGACGCTCTGAAGCTTTCTCCTTTTGATTTTGAAAAGATCTCCCTGTGACCATCGCTCCAGAATTGAGCACCCATTGTCTTGAATGCAGGGGTAAGATTAATGAGTGTGACTGACGGGACGAAAGAAAGTATCATAACAGTCATAAAGCAGGAGGACGCCAAAGTTGGCACGGCTTCAGACTAACGATTCTCACAAGTCTCCTTTTTCAGTAAGAGCCCGGAAAGAAAAGCTCTCATCAGTGTAGAAAACACAAGGTAAGCTCTTAACTGTGTAAAGAAAAATAGAATACTGACTCAAAGATTTATCAGACCATGTATTTGTCTGTCGTATATTTACGCGCTTCGGGAACGCGTTTCAAATGTGCTTTTTGTTCTATACACTGTACATACATTGATCCCACTCAGGCGGCCAACCATGCGCATGACACGGCACCAGCTACAGGTTGATATCCGAGCACAAGAAGGCAGTACTGAAGTCAACTGAGCTCCGTTCGTGAGATGGAGGTGTTCAAAACAGCCAGGCTACTGTATCCCTGGATGTTCAATACCAAGGAGTATATCTTTCATTCTTAGCCAAAGAAAGCAGTGCGAGCGCCTGAACGAAGGTGCATAGTATAAGCCACACGGGACTGAGCAAAGTAGGGTTTGTAGTTCCAACCATGGGAGGACGGTAGAATGTGTACACGTAGGTCCAATGAAACATGTCCAGCTGCACGGTAAGATGAAATGATCGTGTGCTTCTTCAGGGACATCGATATCCACAAATATCGACTGCACCGAGTATCTCATATCAAAGCACGACTGTCCTTTCGAAATTGACACGTTTGATTGAATGGGATGTATACGTGTCGCGCCGTGTCGGCTCTTGTCGGTGGCACTGCAACACAGATCTGACGAACAAGGTAATTTTTAAGTATTGCCGCTTGTGCTTACTTTGGGTTCAATCGGATCCGAGCATAGGAAAGCCGTGCAGCTGTTCGATACATCAAAGTGCGTTACTATGCTTGTTCTATAAATCTTTGCTAGACATTAGGTACCTGTATAGAAGTAAGTGTAAGAATGTGGCAATATGGTATTGAAGCACAGCCCGATGATCTAGGAATCCCGACTCTACAGGAGAGCAGCCGGGATATATTCGTCATCATTTGATGCTAAAAAGGAGAATGTGGGTGATACAAGAAGTAGCCGCGGTTGACTTGACTGAACGGGTGTGTATACGCGTATACGTGCCGTGTCATGTCGCCGGCACGGAATCAAGGTTTACGTGGTCCTGACGAGCCTTCGCTTGATAAAATTACTCTATATCTGACCATCATTGCCGTTGGATGCGGGGAAGGCAGTGTTGTTGATTGAAGTATTTATAATAAGGACCCTTTTCAAGGTATTCGGGAGCATCGCCTCACTGTAAGGTTGTGATCTTCAAGTTGTTCCTAAATATAATGCCGTGTGGCGAAAATATCATTCTGAGAAAGAAAGGAGAGAGATTGGTATACAAGACAGGGAGGATTACTCAATACACATTGAAGATTGAAGCGCTGGACGTGAGTATTTCGATGGTATGCTGTGCACTACGTTTCCACGTGGTGAATTAATACCGGGAAACGAGAACCATCGCGGTATCCAGGTCAGGCATAAAGACTCTGCTGTGTTGATTGGAAGTTATCGACGCCTACGCGTGCGGTACAGCTTACTCACAGCTTTCACTGACGGATTTGCAAATGGGAGAACGACCAATGCGCGCGTATCTTTCTTAATCTTTGCAGAGGGGACAAAGCGATGTAGGGGATTCGAATGGGGGGGGGAAGAGCCGGGTACAAGGTATGGGTATGCAATTCAGGAAAGACGGGGACACCAATGAAGTACGTCCCGACGTGCCGGGGCAAGTGGGATAGGTCGGGGGTGGCTTGTAAGATCACTGGTCAGGTTGTCGGAGGGCGTCGGACTCGGACGGTACTTGGACTAAGTGGCGCAGGTAGGGACGAGAACACAGATTGGATTAATATCAGCAGAGAGCATGTGCACCAGACCAGACAGAGACGAGAACAGCGAGTGGTGAACAGAGATAAGAATCATAGAAAAGATGCTCCACGGCACGGACCATAGGAGCGCAGCGCCGAACTGCCTGGCGCATAAGGAGAGGCGGCGCAGCAGCGCATTAGCGCCCATTGTATTGAACTCAGTTCGGCATCCAATAGCGACGGGTACAGTCTTTGCGGACGAGCCGAGAGAAACGGAGAGGAGGATTCGGGGATGTTCGATGGTGTTCGAGAGAGAGATGGTTTGTAACAAGGTTCAGAAGGTGCACGTCTGCAGTACAGTACGTACGAGACGCGCGTACGATACTGGTCCAGGCAGGCATCATTCCGACGCCTGCGGTGGGACCGACGGGCGTGATTGGCCGGGGCGGTGTCCGTTCGGGCATCTACGTGTTCTCTGACCCAGGGACAAGAAGATAGCAAGGGGACCGCGTGATGATCGCAGGCACGTTGAATAAGCATATAAGGGGAAAGGGCGGGACACAGCATGCGCCTCGTTCCCGCGCCGCGTGACGTCGGACGGACGCGGCGCAGTGCGATGTACCATATTTGGGAAAGGAAAGGGCGGGGAGGCTGTGCAGCGTGGGAGCGGGATGAACGCGTGGATCGGTGTATTTGTCATGATTTCTGTGAGCCATCCGATAGGGTAATTGTCCCATCGTCGAGTCATTTCTCGGTTTTGTTTTCTTGCCAACGGCCCCGAGAATTTTTATTTTATTTTCGTCTTTTGTTTTGTGACGACAGCAGCAAATTCTGCGCCGTAGTCTAGTCTTGAGGGTCGTCCCGCAAAGAAAAGGAGAGATCGCAGTCGGAGGAACAGCTGGAATGCAGCGGCGCAGCGGCTGGCCAGCGGAACACAGATGGGGTGATGGGCCAATGTGGCGGTGCGTGGGAATACTAGGAGACGGGCGTCTCTGGGCTTGAAAACTTCCTATTAAACGAGGGCCGAGTCATTGCCCCCCGTCCATCCCATCTCTCCTTTCCACCCCGACCATCTCTCATCACTCTGTAGAGAAGGTCCTAGTCATCCGTGGCTTTTAGCTGCACACATCTTGTAAGTCCCTATTTCGTATCGGATTAGTTCTCCCAGTCGTCGCGTCATCTCTGTGCTCCTTTCTTTGTGCTCAAATACATATATCATCCGTCGCGTTTCCGTGCGAGCAGATCTGTCGTATATCGTGCCCGTGGTGCTCGCGTGTGTCTCTTGTGGAGCCCATCTTTTATACTTTTCTCTCAATTTCTTGATTCATTTCAACTCGGGCTCCTTCGGTCTCGATTCGACTTGACTCGAGGTCTTCAATCGCGGGCACTGCATATTCTTATCATGCACGTCGCTTCTCAATCTCAATCCGCAAGGTCGGAAGAGCACATCGATGACGTTGGCGCACAACTTAGCGTTCAACAAGATGTACTGATCCAGCCTTGGTCATCGACCGATCTTAGATCTCAAAAGTCGGCCGACGCAACCTTGCAGTCCGCCGCGCAACAAAACAGGCGTAGCCCGTCGTCTCCCTCAGTTTCAGCCATTCATCCATTGCAGAACAACTTTATCAGCACCAACGGTCAAGATGTTCCGCACACTCTAAGCGCCTCCTCTGGTCCGCGTCTCCCGTCATCGCCGGCATTTTTCCATAATGGCCAACACACAGTTGAGAGTTCAGTACTCCAAAACCCCACGCATACCTCACATGGCTCGATAAACATCTCTAATCTACGTCCCCGGACGAATCTGCCTGTTTTTGGCACAACTTCGACTCTCGCAGCTCACTATGGCATCCCGACTAGGTTACCTCCTATCCCGTGCGTCAACGCTACAAGCTCGACGACCCACAACAGACCGCCAGTCCCACGCTTTGACGAATCGGTCCCATCAACGTCAACAAGTTACCAACATCAACACCAACAACCAGTCTCTGACGACAACGGTTTCTTCCAGTTTGATACAGTAATGGCAGATTACCTGAAGAGACTCAATGAAGAGAACGGTAGTGGCGGCTCCGCCGCGCCGTCTTCTCCCGCTAAAGCTCCGGCTCAACTTGGGCCTTCGGCGGAAGAAGCTGCTCAGAACATTTCAAACGCGCTCTTTGGTGAGTTCTTTGGCGCTGTGCACTGTATCGAACAGGTGACTCATCGCCGCGCCTGCGGTTCCGCAGGCGGTACAAATGATTTTACTTCCCCAACGTTTACCGATTGGAATGATTACCTTACGTCCCCCTTCATCGACGACGAAACACCCTTCGAATCATTCCTCGACACGCCTGCGGCGCCAAATATGCCGGACGTTTTCCAGTCTCCTGCTGTCGCAGGGATGACCATAGATGAAGACTCCTTCGAAGGCATGCCGCTTGTCGCGCAACCCAATTCGACAGGCTATGCGGATGGACCGAACGACTTTGCCAAGATGCCTCTTGAAAATGGCATGCCGCCGCCGCCTTCTCTTACTGACTCTGGCTCCGCATCTCCAGCAAAACCACCTGTCCCAAACTTTGACAATCTGTACACGATGTCCCCGTCAACTCCGGCACTCGAACCACCTTCCACACGGACGTCGCCTCTCATCAACGACGTCTCGACGAACTCCGCAGACTCGAACGCCACTGGGCGGAGGAAGAAGATGCCAACGGGGACACGCAAGAACATCACTCCAGAGTCGCTCATTCCGGTCGACGCCCCAACGCAGGTCCGCAATTACACTGCACCTTCGGCAACGTCGCGCAAGCCAGTACCGGCTGTTTTTGCGCGCAAGCGTGCGCGGTCTGCTGCGTTTGACGAGGAGGATGAGCTCGCTGGCTCCGACGCTGGCAACATCGAAGCTCCGCTGAACGATGCGGAGGCGGAGGCGATCTCTGCCAAGAGGAGACAGAATACGCTTGCGGCTCGCCGCAGCCGGAAACGCAAGCTCGAGTACCAGCGTGAGCTCGAGGAGGGGATCGAATCGGCACGAAGGGAGAGAGACTTGTGGAAGGAACGCGCGATGATGCTGCGGACATTGCTGATGCAACATGGTCAGCCGGACCCGTTCATGGACATGCGATTGTGAGCGAATTGATCACATTGTCGTCCGTGCGTTTTCTATGTTCTGCATTCTTTCTGGATACCCCTTTCTGCTTCGTTCATGTTCTCCCCTGGTTATGCTCCTCCATGTTATGCCTCGTGTGCATGTCTTATCCTCTATGCAACTTCATCTCGGACATCGATCTAGCCCAAGCATTCAACTGACTCGTCACTGGTCGCTCCCATTTCTCCTGTTTCGCCCACTACAAAGTGACATTCGGCACTCCGTGTACACAATCGTGTGTTCCAGCGCACCTACCATCGTTCCCCCCCAATCCACTTGCTAGGAGTGCCGTCTTACCCCCTCCATCTCTCTTGGATATATATTTCTTTCGATAATACGCCTCACACAGTTTACGAGCCGTTAACCCCTTTTCACATACATTACCATCCGTCATTGTCTCCCTTTGGTCTTGATTCTATCTCGCTCATCGTTGAACATCGTTTCCCTATTAACGGCCCGGATGAAGACTTGTTTGCTCAACCCCAGAAACAGGCTAGATGGGATTCTTTCTGGTTTTTTTATTATTTCCTTTTCTTTATCGACTCTAAGGCTAAAGCCAAAAGTGGCTTTGTTTCTCTGTCTGTTCTCTTGCTTTCGACAGTAACTCTATCAAGCTCCCTATCACTGATCCCCCTGATCCCTAACAATCCCAATATAAAGTAAATCTGTTTTCTCGGTAGCTAGGAAATCCGAATCAGAGTTTTTTGGCTCGTGTCTGTATGTACACGTACATGAGCTTTTTCCCTGGAACCTCATCTCATCGAGTGACTTCGATGTGACAGCGTGACAATAGTTTTAAGGTTTGCACGTGATGGAAAATTAGAGCTCGAAGAATTGGGGTTTATTTTAATGAAGAGTCTTTGGCTTTTCTTCCATTCCATTCCATTTTTTTTTGTTAATTGAGCTAGCTATTACGGCACCGATCGATCTGATCTTCGCCCAACTCTAAAACGACCGATTCATCTTTTTTCTCATTCCTAAAAATGCTCAAGGAAGGCGGTGCTGGTAGTAGGCTGACATAGTTGTGCCATCCCTATCAACATTCCGTGAGAGGGGGGGAACACTCTGAAAGCGGTGTATCACTGGTTGAAGATGCCTCTCATGTCTGTCTGCCCGGTCCGTCGAATTGAATGAGTTGCATGTGGCATCGAGTCTTCCTCTGACTCTGCTGAGTTTATTCTCGTTTTTGGACGCAAACTTTGTCCTTCGGGTTCGAACGGCCGGCCGGTTGCAGACTAAAAATACTCGGTCGAAGTCGGGGTCATGAGGACCATGGTATCTATCTGATTAGATTCGGGATATCTATCTATGTTTAGAACGCGGTATCTATATCTGTATCAATATCAGTATCGATATATCAGTGCCGTCCGTCCGGGTTTGTTATCTGATATAACTCAGTATTCATCTTCTCTCGTCCCTCTCTCACCCAGCCAGCCAGCCAGCCAGCCAGTACTACATAGCACAGCAGTATCAGTGGTAGTTTAGTTAGCTTTACGACTTTGCACAGCACAGTACAGCGCAGGATATGGCAGGCTCGTTATTCTCCGTCCCGATATTCTTCATCGTGTTCCGCGAGACGCTCGAGGCGGTCATCATCGTCTCTGTGCTGCTGGGGCTCGTCGAGCAGATCGCGCGGCCGACGTCTGTCGTGGCGGGCGAGCGCGGGCTGTTCGTCACGGACTGGAGGCACCCCAACCATCCGCAGCACCAGGCGTATTTGAAGGACCGCGCGGATAAGGCTAAGGCCAGGGCCGAGACTAAAGAAAAGGAAAAGGAAAAGGAGAAAGAAAAGGAAGGGGAGAAAAATGAAAATGGAGAACGGAGCGAGAGTGCGGCTAGTGTGCCTGTTTTGACGAGGGATGCGGGTGATAGTGAGGAGCTTGGGGGAGAGGAGAGCGAGGAGGCTACGAAGAAGCTTATTCGCAAGCTTCGGATTCAGGTTGGTGATGTTTTTTATTTTTTATTTTTTATTTTTTTGTTATTGGGTTGTGATTGAATGTGTTTTGCTAGATATTTCTTGGATCTGCTCTGGGGTTGTTGATTGCACTCGCAATCGGCGCTGTAAGTTCTATTCCGACCTCCTCGAACTTTCAAGTAAAACTAAGGAACCGCAGGCCTTCATCGCAGTGTTCTTCACACAGGCGTCCGACCTGTGGTCGCAGACCGAAGAGCTCTGGGAGGGGATATTCTCACTGATCGCCTCGCTCATCATCCTCGCCATGGGGCTGACGATGCTCAAACTCGACCGCGCGCGTGCAAAATGGCGCGTCAAGCTGCAGCGCGCGTTCGAGAAGTCGCAGCGGAAGAAGAAGGATAAAGACGGGCGGGCGGGGCGGTTCGTGCTGTTCGTGCTGCCGCTCATCACCGTGATGCGCGAGGGGCTCGAGGCCGTCGTCTTCGTCGGCGGAGTCTCGCTCGGGCAGTCCGCGCGCGCGATCCCGATCGCGGCGATCGTGGGCCTGCTGTGCGGCCTGCTGTGCGGGTTCCTGATCTATGCGTTTGCGAGCCGCGCGACGCTGACGACGTTCCTCGTCGTGATGACGAACTTCATCCTCCTCATCGGCGCGGGCCTGTTCAGCAAGGCCGTTGGCGACTTTCAGATAAACGCGTTTAACAACCTCCTTGGCGCGGACGTCGACGATGCGGGCGGGGACGGCCCCGGGAGCTATGATGTGCGCGGCGTGGTGTGGCACCTCGACTGCTGTAACCCCGAGAACAACTTTGACGGACAGGGATGGAATATCTTCGCTGCGCTGTTTGGGTGGACGAACACCGCGACGAGTGAGCGGCGTCTAGTTTCTTTTATTCTTACTCATGTTTATTTTATTTATTTATTTTACGTGCAGTCGGAACGGTGCTAGCATACGTGTTCTACTGGCTCGCCGCGATCGGTCTCTTAATTTACATGAAGTTCTCCGAGGGGCGGATGAAGGTGATGGGGTACGAGGGGGCGGCGTACCGGCGTCGCCAGGCGGCCAAAGCGGACGTGGTGACGGCAGCGGCAGCGGCGAGAGAAAAAGAAGGCTCGGGGGACCACACGTCGAGCAGCGAGGAAACGCCGGAAATAGCGGAGCTGCCGCATGGTGGAAACCTGGCGTAGCTGTGAACGAGGGAGTTTTGATATTTGGGTATTGAGACCGGTCTAGCGGACGAGGGTGATATGTCTGTGATGTGGTTCCTCGGCTCTTTTCTGTCTGTATGCACAGTATCGTCAGTAGTTGTGCTTATTCATTGTGAATGATGATAAGAGTATGGCAAATTACAGTAAAGGTACATACGAACCCTTCGAATATGCATTGATACGTAGACGTAGATGGTTAGTGTTCCCCCCCGTTCTTCCCGTTAAGTTGACCCAGGCAAGTTCTTCAATAGAGTCGTATACGTATGGCTTGAGGCGGCCCTGTTTATTTATTTATGTTGGTGGGTAAATGCTTATCAGATACGCGGGCCTATTCATAGACTTGTTATCAGATTGCGATGCACGTGCCCGGCTATTCTATTCTTATTCTTATTGCACTTCTCTATCAGATAAACGAGTCCCGTCGCAGATCTAGCGGAATTGGCTCCCCCTTCGTCCCCTGCACTCAGCGTCCTTGGCGACGGTACAAGACAAGATATGTTTACTTGGCCTGCTGCTCTGACCCTCTTCCTCTCCCTCCTCTTCAATACCATCCAGCCAGTCCAGGCGGGCGTATCCGAGCTATGGTGGAACATAACCTACGGTCCGCTCTCACTCTCTTCCCCCCATCTCATCGAAAATATTCCCTTAATTAATTAGTAATTGTACAGTTGAGAACGTCAACCCAGACGGCCTCTTCCCGCGCCGCGCGGTAGGCGTCAACGGCACATGGCCGCCCCCGCCCATCGACATCAGCGCGAACGATACCCTGGTATTGCACGCGACGAACTCCCTCAGCGAGGTCACGACGCTGCACCACCATGGCATGTTCTTCACCAATGCGAGCTGGTATGATGGTGCCGTTGGTGTCAGTCAGTGGTACGTATGCGATTTTTAAAATTGATGCGGATGTTGTGAAAATTTCGCGTTTGCACCCCTCCTTCGGAGATTTTTTACCTTTTCTTTTCCGATCGGTGCAATTTTTTTTACTACTTTTTTCTTTTTTCCTTGCTCGCTTTCGTTAAATTTTCTAATTTCTTTCCGGTTGCTTTTGATATAAGTGGAATCCCACCGGGCGATACGTTCGATTATGTCGTTCCTGTGAACGAATCTGGTAAGCAAAATTCCCCACGCGCGATATTCAAATCGTCTTGCGAACTTTATTTTGGGTCTGATTAGGCCAGTGGGGGACGTACTGGGTACACGCGCACGCACAGGTATAATCCCAATCACATTTATCACTTCGTTGATCCTGAGTTGAGGTCCTACCAGGGACACTACGTCGATGGCTTGCGAGCTCCCGTCATACTTCGTCCGCAGCAAGAGGCGCACAGTTACGATGCTGAATACACTGTGGTCGTCGGAGATTGGTAGGTTTCTCCAGCAGTCGCTAAGCATAAGCTCACGTTTGCTGCACATCTCAGGTATCATGACGAGCATCAAGTGCTCCTAAAACAATTCATCAGCATCGCGAACCCGGGAGGGGCTGAACCCGTACCAAGTGCGCTTGAAGCTAAGATTTTATTACTCGTGGAAATAGTAGTACTGACCACGGAAAAAAATTTTTAGAGGCTCCTCTTATTTACTTTGCTCAGAACGGCACGTACCTGGATGGCTTCAACGGAAATGCAAGTATCTCCTTTGAAGCCGGGAAGACATACCGCCTCCGTGTTGTGAACACGGCTGCGTTTGCGATGTTCTTTTTCTGGATCGACGGACACCAGATGCGGATTATCGAAGTGGACGGCGTGAGTATCCTCGCTTTGAAAGCGTATATTTTATGCTGAAACGTGGCTTTCCTTCGCCTTCGCCTGCGTGATGGCAGGTTGATACAGAGGAGATGCCTGTTGACTTGTTATCTCTGACTGTGGCCCAGCGCTACTCTGTCCTTGTGACGGCTCTGAACGATAGCACTGCCAACTGGGCGATCCACGCGAACATGGATACCGACATGTTCGACACCGTACCGGATGACCTCAATCCTAGTGAGCCTTTGCTTTGATGCACGTCTTGCTACCTTCGGAAATCTCATCTCGCTTCGTCCTCAGATGCAACCGCGCAAGTTATCTACTCTCCGTCCTTTACGCTCAACGAACCGCAGACGATCGATGCGTACGGGGATACGAACGACACGGCCCTCGTACCCGTCCAGGCAATCCCTCAATACAGCGGGAACATTCACACCATCCCGCTCGTCGTTTCCTTCGATACGATGACAGACGGGACGAACCGCGCGATGTTCAATAACATCACGTACAACACGCCTGTCGTCCCCTCTGTCTTCAGCGCGATCAGCTTGAACAGCGTCGCTGGGAACGGATCGGCGGACGTTGCAAGTGCGTATGGACCGTGGAACTACGTGCTTGATGCGGGCGAGGTAGTCGATATCCTTCTCATGAACAGCGACGCCGGGAAGCATCCATTGTGCGTATCAATATACTCACACTTCCTCGGCTGCCATGAAAGTTAAAAGTCAAAAAAATTTACTGACGCGATTGATCCCCCCCCCCTTCTTTCCTACTTTACCTCCCCTTAGCCATCTTCACGGGCACCAGTTCCAGATCGTGAACCGCGCGACGGACTACACGTCGGACGACCCGGCGCTCAACCCGCCCGTGGCGGAGGGGCAGGCGAACCCGGTGCGGCGGGACACCGTGCAGGTCGAGTCGGGCGCGAGCGTCACGCTGCGCTTCGTCGCCAACAACCCCGGCGCGTGGATCTTCCACTGCCACATCGAGTGGCACCTCCAGGCGGGGCTGGCGATCACGCTTATTACGGCCCCCGAGCAGATGAGTGCTGCTGCTACTGCTGTCGACGGGAGGCACCCTGTCCCGCAGTTCATGTTTGATCAGTGTGCGGCGCTTGCTGAGCCGACGACGGGCAATGCTGCGGGGAAGAATAGCACGACGGACTTGACGGGTCTCACGCTCGGACCGTTCTTGCAGAATAACGGGTGGCATGCGAAGGGTATCGGGGCTATGACTGGGTACGTCCGAATCCCTCTTTCCTTCCTTTTTTCCGCTACGGAAGATCAGTATTGATATATTCGTTCATTCCGCTACAGATGCGTTCTGACAGCGGTAATCGGCATGCTCTTCGTCACCTGGTACGCACTAGGCGAGCGCCTCTCCGACGCAGAGGTCGAGGCGGAGACGCGAAGACGGCAGGACGCCAAAGACTCCCGAGGTCGTTTCTTCGGCGTCGGAAAGCTGCTACCAGCGAAATCGAAAAACTGATTGGTTGCTCGTTAGTATTGGGCTGTGTTTGATTATCTATAAAAAGAGGCTAGTACGGTGTAGAGCATCATGTCGACAACTCATGGAAGGCACCTTCTGACCAGACAAAAACAATTCTTGTAATACAAGCAATAAAGATATGTGTGAATCCGGTGTCTCTGATGGGTCTGTTTTATGAGAAATAAGTAAATAAAAAAATCAGTCTCTGTCCTGCCAGTGTATAGTAGTTACCTTTGGCTTGCTTCCAATTTTAGTTGAAAATTTTTTAACCTCAAGACAAAATTCTCAAAAAATGCAAGCTCAATTCCAGTACTGATTACCTCTACCTGCTCACTGATACAGTTTATAAGTCGATTCAAGGTGTTGTGGTGAAGGAGTTACAGTCACAAGTCGATATGACTTGACTTGAGAGTCGACTTGAGTTGCCACTCGAAGGAGGCAAAGAAAGCTGAAAACACTGTCACATCACGTGGAACCATGTCATTGTCACACTTTTTCACGATCATCTGCCGGCAACGGTTTCAATCGTTTTAACTTCAATCAACGAGGAACACTAGTACTCCCGCGACTTTTCTGGACTCTTCGCGCCTGCTCACCTGCCGGAATAGTTAACATGCTACGTCTACAAATGGCGATGGCGAGTCTGGTAGTATGATCTAAGATTGCGGGTGGAGTACTATATGACGAACGACATCGGGAAAAGGCCCGGATGAACGGAATTAGAATAACCCTAACTTTTCCAGAAAGCCAGTAAGAAAAAAAAACATAGGTAAGTAATATATGTGTGTATGAATCGTGTTGTATTGCGGTGTTAGATACAGTAGTACAGTACATCGGCGACTTTGCCTTTTTGTCTGCTGTTCTTCTCAACAGCGTCTGGGGTCGTTCGGACTCATTCCTTCTCCCATCTCTAAGCGGGTGGGGCGGGTTCGACGCAGCTATTGTGAGGGTAGCCAGTATGAAAATTTGCAGAATGAATATCAAGGTCACTGCGGTCCGCTAACCCGATGATGATATTTATTTCCAGGAATAGCCGAGTTTTTCCTGAGGAAACATAACGGAAAAGCGACGTTAGTCTAAGGCTCCGTCCGTCCGGGCATCCTGCGGAGATAATGCTTACTTCGACGATCTTCTCCTTTATCGCGGCAACCATTTTTTCTTTCACTCCGTCCCAACCTCGGAAAATCTGGTCTTTGCAGTCCGCGCAGGCGTGCTGCTTCACCGTCTCAGCAATAGGCGCTAGAGCGATTCTCTCAAAGTCGAGGGGCGCTAGCTTCAAGGAGTTTTCTATAATCAACTTCGATTGCGCCCACCACTCGTAGATATATGTTGACGACCCGTTGTGCAGCTGGATGCTCTTCGCGCCGGACGTGCATTGATGGTGTAATACGTAGAGTCCGCAACAGGTATACTTCAGAAAATCGTATTGATGGAAAAGGTCGGCTGTCGCTCTTCCCGCGCGTCTGTGGAAGTCCAATAGGTTGTAGCAGTCCGTGCCGGACATAGACATTAGTTGGGGCACCGGCGTCTCAAGAACTGGCCATCTGAGGCATTCAGTTGCTGCGATGGACGCCTCTTCTTCCAATTTCAGGGTGCACGCTATCGCATATACGGTGAGTGCGCTCTCTCCACTGGTTTTTGCATGGTTTTTCAAAATTCTTCTAGCGAAGTCCATCGCGACAATGACATCATACTTTTGCGCTGCGTGGAGCACGTCCCCTATCAGAGACATGTCTTGCTCGAGTAGCTGTGGTCGCTCGACAGGATAGCAGAGTCGTAATAAGGCATCGAGCGTAGCGCTTGATTCGCTGACTGCAATAATCGGGGTCTGTATTGCGTCACCTTCGTTGTCGGGCTGCGGCAAAGAGAACATATCTTTAAAGACGGGCGAGGCGAGTTCCAAGATGGCCTTTATCACCCAGAAATCGACGTCGTCTGAGGTCCGAAGAATAACATCGCCGCCAGGACCGTCAAATGGAGGTGAAGCAACCGCATACAGAGTCTCGACACTTGACTCAGATCTTGCATTTTTAAGCGAGCAGTCTGAGTCGTCGGTCAAGGCTTTCATATTTATGTTCAGTATCTAGACTTTCAGCCGACGAAGTAAGTAAACCTAGCTCACTTATTCGCATCGTAAGTCTCGGATTCAAGGAAATTTTGGGGGAAGAAAGGATAGGATAGATGAGTGAAACAGATCAAGACTATTTAAGCTGGACTCCGTTAATTACTAAACAAAAAATCCGACAGGGGCATAGGAACATGCGATCATATTCATCCGCCACCAAGACATCTCATATTAATGAGAGCATATATGTCAATGAGAGAGCTCGTGGCGCCCTGTTCCCATCTTTGACTCTTCTCCCGAATCCAAAGATTCTATCCTTCCATAGTCGAGAAGCGACGTTTTCCTCGTTCACCAGGAGTCGGGCAAACCAGAGCTTACATACTTGTTTGTGTCACATAGTAATCGGGCTCTTCTACGTTCCGATGTTACGTGTGTCCGTATGGAGGTGCCCGCAGTGCTTGTTTACTGCATTGCCGCTCTGTGTGCCGTTCACACCGGCCTATAGCCTTGCCCAAAGTCCAAAGTACCCGAGAGCTATCTGCTATCCGCAGTGACTGCACCTCGGTTCAAAAAACTGCTTTAGTAACAAGTCGCGTACGACTTTTGAGACATACAGTCGAGAAGTGTTTTGTTTTGTCTCACATACATATTTCAGAAACATCGCTCCTGATCATCGTCTGATTCTAAGTAGAGTAACTTTGCACTCCATACCCTACTCTATCCTGTCACTTTAGCTCATAAAATATAGTTCCAGGTGCAGGTCCGCCGAAATGAGATGTTTTGATTTCTTGGAAATCCAACTTGGGAACTTCTTTTCCTGTCTCTTCTTAAATCCGATTGGCTTAGTAAAAATGCTGATTAAACAACGTTTGGAAATTCTTTTCCGGTGTAAAATCAATATACCGTTTGAATTGCAAAACATAAGGGTCTTTCAGAAATGACAGTACAGTCTTGAAAATGGCCATGCTCTGTTGCCTTCCTTCATGCCATTCAACAATGTTAATCTGATGTTCGAGAAATGGTGATGTGAAGAAGGCATTCATTTCCACGATAGAATAAGCTCCACCTAATTATTAGATGGAAGAAGATATGTATGTTACATTGGGATGCGGGAGAGCGATGCGAAGAACTCACCTCCTCAACCTCCTCTTTTATGGCTACTATCATTCTTGGCCTCGTCTTCTCCCATTTACGAAAAATGCTAT
Source organism: Sanghuangporus sanghuang (assembly GCA_009806525.1). NCBI lineage: Eukaryota > Fungi > Basidiomycota > Agaricomycetes > Hymenochaetales > Hymenochaetaceae > Sanghuangporus > Sanghuangporus sanghuang. The sequence continues at coordinate 82,012 of VVIT01000017.1, read as the reverse complement.
CTCTACATTTGACGCAGGATAGATTCTCTAAATTTGGAGCGATGGCTAATAGGGATATTTTGTCGAAGTCGAGCGGTGCAGTAGTCAAAGCGTCTTTGAATGTCAGTTTTGAAGAACTCCACCAGTCGTAGGTGTATATTGACATAACCTGAAAATTTTCGTTTGTCAGACGTGTTTCATACGAGCAATCATGGCGCAAAAAAGAAAAAATGCCAATTCTTGTCGTATAGAAAGCGTCTCGAAAGAAATCTCTTTGATCGAAAAGGCTGCCGACTGCTTTGCACACGCGCCCGTGGAAGTCGAGTAGATTGTGGTAATCCAAGGCAGGAAGCGACGCAAGCTCAGGTACAGACACATTGAGAGCTGGCCATTTGAGATATGCCTATCGCCGCTGCACGTGCTTCTTCTTCCAGTTTCAGACTGCAGGCAATCGCATAGGCTGCGAGTGCATTTTTGTTGCTTGTTTCTGCGCATGCCCGAAGAGCTGCTCTGGTTGGGATGATGGCGGCATGGATATCGTACTTCGTTGCAGCATGGAGGACCCCGGCGATTATCGACATATTATCACAGTCGAATTGTGGCTGTACGATAGGGTAGCAAAATCGTAGAACGATATCAAGAGCGGCGCTTGACTCGCTAATAGTCACAACTGGAGTTCCACCTATGCCTTCGTCCTGGAGAGGCGGTTGAGGTATAGAAAGCATGTCTTTGAAAACCGGAGATGCGAGGTCGAGGATGATCCTGAAGACTTGGAAGTCAACATTGTCCGATGTTCGGAGGATTATGTCGCCTCGAAGGTCGTCAAATGGAACAGACGCGCATGTAATAGGGGGCTCAACAATGGATGCTAGGCTTGATCGTCTAGTGTGAGATGTGGTTCCATCCAATTCGGTATTCATCGTTCTGTACCTGCAATTGTTACGATGACTGAGAGTATACAGGTTGAAATGGAGACAGTGAATTACTAGTGTCAAACATCTATAACCGTCGACTCCTTGGGACAGAGGGGAGCGGAAAACAGCAAGTCGCTCTCAAGTAAGGAAGAGAGAGGTTTACGCGTGCATGCAGCATGTCTGATCTTTTTCAGTTTCAAATCAAGAGTGCTTCGCAAGATTAAGATAGATTAAGATAGGAGTTGCTATTCAAGTTGAAGCAGTGGTTTCCGTCGTTTTTCAAAATTTCTCGGTGTGAATACACATCCAATATGTGAGTACCACTGTCTTCATTCCGAGACGCGTTGCGACGGGGCGGCGGCGAGAGTTCAACAAATTGTTGTACTCGTCTATTCGTCTATCCGGATGAAACATCGTCTCTAATCAACTCAGTCTTTATGCAGTCTCTTTTCGACGCCCGTCAGAGACTGAACGCTCCACTCATACGCACCCAGGAAGACGGCACCTCCCGCAGAGATCCAGAGCGTGCGTGGCACGACGCCTGCGAAAAGAGCCTTTACACCTTCTTTGGTGTAAATTTCCAAAAGGCGTGAGGGAAGAGAGGGGGTGTCACTCGTGCCCAATTTCTTTCGACGGATGAGTGAGCTTGAGAGTAGAATAAAACTAACACGGCAGAAAAATCAACGCACTCGAAGATCAAGCATAGTGCGGGTCTTGAGGACGTCAAGAGGCGTCGTAAGCGCGGCAGCTACGCCACCTGCAACACTCCCGCATACTGCGGCCTCGTGTGCGCCTAAAGATGGTCGGTGCAAGGCACGAGCTAGTCGGATTTTGAAGAACTCGTATAATGGGAACTGGATGGATGTGAATGGAATCTATTATAGAGAATCAAATGATTTAGTTTATGAGAAATAATAAGAGTAAGAACGGTACCTCGCGCATGATTGTTGATCCAAAGCCTCTATAAAATCCAGCTAAGCCATCATGTGTAAGGATATACCGAGCAGCAGCTAGTGAGCTCCCTCTAGCCTTCGCTCCGTCCTGAGTGGCAGACGTTTGAGCCCGAGATTTCACAACTTCAGTCGGTACGCGAATCAGACAAGCAGTCTATGTAGACTAAGCTTTCTAAATCGTCTTGGAATATTAATTGAAAATAGAAGGGTACGTACGACCTCTGCGACCGACGCAGATATCATGTATGTTATCGCTTCCTTTTCTTTTGGTATTGGGGAGATGCGCTTGAGGGTATCATAAGTCGAGAAGAATACAGCAGCTACAGCAGGCGTGTCAGAGTCAATGTTGTTCGTACCCAATGACCAAACTTGACGTACCTCCAGGAGCGCTACCGATTACTACACTTCCAACACCCTTGTATATGCCTCTGAATCCACCTGCGTTGAAGAAACCTTGTGCAGACTGAAGGCGAGTTTTCACTGTGTCTAGGGGGTAGAAGAGAAGGTCGACCGATGTACCTGCTATTCCACCAGCCTGGGAAGAAGAAAAGGAGTTATTATTTTGCATTTCCAAATTATGCTGCACATACGATCAATGATTGAGAGAAAGAAGGGGACAGCCTCTCTCCCATTATATTTGTTTCTTCTCTCCCTAGGCCTTGCCTTGGTTGAAAAAGAAAGAAGTGGATTTTGCGCGTGACGTAATACATCCATCACGTGTGGATGATTTTCGATCCGAAATTGAAAATTGATGGCATGTGACGATGATCAGACCCGTAGATCCTGCTAGACTCTACTCTACTCTACTCCGACTCCGACCTCTGGCGCACTGTCTACTTCGTCCGGTGCCAAAAACCGCCCGAAACGTCCCGCTCACTCGCCTTTCCCTGCTACCTCCATGACCGCCACATCGGGTTCGACAAGGCGGCAGCTGCTAGCAGTATTCGCACTCCTATTTGTTACCCTAAACAACATCAACATCATTATACCCTCTGTTCATGCTCATCAAGACCACTCAGGGCAAGGGATCTTCAACGCTCAGGGACCCATGTTATCGAATTGGTTTCGCCGCATCTCATCCACGAGCTCTGATGGCAATTGGCTTTGGGGCTGGGCATGGGGCGCAGACAACACGGTCTCAGTCGTAGATCGATCCCCTCCTGTCAGTTTCGCTTCTCGTCCAGCGTCGTTTGGCCGTATGATCGAAGACGCGCTCATTGGCTATGGTATTCCTATGAATTCATTTACTGTAAAATGCCACGATGACAGGAACAAGAGCAAGAATGTGTTCGAATATCGTCATGGAGACTTGCTAGAGGGCATTGGTCCGAACCTGGGTTGTCCAAGACTCTGTCCCTCCGGAAACCATATGCCATTACCCGAAGAAAGCTGGATAGCAATCGTGCAGCGCGGCAATTGCTCTTTTGTCTCTAAGGTGCGATTCTTGCTATTTTTTTAAATCGAGAATTGCTTGATGCTGATGACGGAACGAATCGAATGAAAACAGGTCAGAGAAGCTCAGCAATTCGGCGCGAAAGCCGCAATAGTCGGTGGCGACGACCCAGCGATTAGCGGAAACCCAGATGTTCTTGTCAACATGTACAGCCAGAGTACGTCATCGGATCTGCTATCTCTTCCTTTTCTCCGCATCCTCCCACATGTTCTGTGTTCCTCCTATGGCATATATCCTACCTCCGTTTTTCCTTGTCTTCTTATTCTCTGAATAGCTCTCTTGAAACAGCTTGGGTGCTTCCTGATGCTAACAATTCATTTTTAACCTCGATCAGCCGATGCATCCGACATAAAGATACCCTCAACATACATAAAGTTCTCTGATTACACTCACCTTGCCAACCTAATCGCCAGCTCGAATACCTCCACATCAGGCATCAAAACAGTTTCTTTACAAATAACGACCGATTACGCTTCTTGGGAGTGGTACTCGTACGTTCTGTCTCCCTTTTATGCAACAATTTTGAATAAGGGCTGATACCGTATTTGGCACGATGATGATCTACTTGAAATTTCAATTCATATTACAGACCGATATTAACGTTCTTAGTTCTCCTTCTCCTACCATCTGCGCTGACTCTGACGACCCTGCTGATTCATCGTGTACGCGCTGCACGGGCGGAGCAGCGCGAGCGTGCCCCGGAGGATGTAGTGAATCGCTTGCCTTGGCGAGTATGGACGGGTTCTGGATGGGAGAAACATGAGGGCCCTGTTCCGCCTGCTATGCAGACTAAGTCGAGCGTGGACACGGATTTGGAGAGAGGAAATCTGGACGCGGAGATCGGGGGGCAGTTGAGTCAGAGTCAAGCTCAACAACTGCAGTGCAAACCATCTACATCGCATGATGAGGAAGAAGGCGATGGTGGAGATACCCGGTCGGTAAACCCGCCTTGGTTCGACGCTCAAACGGAATGTGCAATTTGTCTGAATGATTTCATGAGAGGAGATCGGGTGAGGGTTCTGCCTTGCAAGCATATTTTCCATCTCGACGAGGTGGATGAGTGGTTAATCCACAGAAAGAAATTGGTGTGCTTTCGTGTCTGCCTACAGCTATGAAACTCTTCTAACCAATATTTGTCAGTGTCCTGTATGCAAAGCAGATGTGACCCTGCCCTCACATCCTTACGTCCATCCAATTGATCATGACCATTCCGATACTCATGCTACTCCCATTCATGTGTCATCCAACGACCCGACAGACGAGCTAACAACGCCGAACGAGCGAACACCTCTCCTGGTTGCTAATCCGCCTGATTCACTCTATACATGCTCTTCTCCGGTTACTGCGCTTACCCCTTCCTGTGAATTTTCACGAGCACCTTCACGGATCGTTCTATCTTCATCTCCTACACCTTTTCGATCTCGATCTCCTTCACCCTCGCCTTCGACTTTTCCGCCTCCAGCTGCCACGGAAACCGATGCTGTCCCTTCACTTCCGAATCAAGCTTCAAATGACTCACGATCATGACTCACCACGATTTCTATATTCTCTCTTTTTCATTTCGTCCCATTTTTTCCTCCCCTTACTTATAGTAACTTCTTCCCAAAGTGGTATATATCTCCTGCTATTCCATTCCTTCAAGAAGCAAGGATGAGCCTATTGAGCACAAGGGAAATCATCGAACAAACCCATCTCCTGTATAACTATTGTTATTTGCTACCTTGCTTTCATCTGTTCTGTGTGGTGCAAGTCGATTCTAGTTTGTTGGAAGGATCAATTTGGCTTTGCAAGCGGTTCTTTCGTTACTCTAATGATTTTGTATCCGTAAACATATGTTAATATTCCACGCATTTGATCATGAAATTGCCTGCAAGTTGTCTGCCGTTCGGCGCTTATGCCCGTCTTTCGAAAGTTCAAGCTTATGCTAGCAATAACAGTCGATCTTGATAAACTCGCTCATTATAATAATAGGTAGCTTCTTCCTCGCACAGTTGCTACTTCCGTGGGGATTTGGCTCCTGGGGCACTGCTGATCACTGACTGACAGTACCCTTGGATCGGCTCTCCGAATCATTACATATCAATATGAACACCGTAGAATATCTCTGTATCTTATGGACTCGATTGGTGGGGGAAGTAGTGATTGGCCCAATATAGAGGAAGGGACTTCGGGACTGTGTAAGGATGTTTTCTCTATAAGGAACTTTTTACTTCATTAGGAAGGAGCTACGTTTTCAGTCCACACTGGTCCGATCAGCTGCTGATTGATACAATTCCGTCTCATCATTCCTACGCCTACGTGACCATCTCTATGTGCCACCTCTATCAGTGCGACTCTCCAGATCTCTTACCTGTGTGCACAGGCGAGGGATTTTCGCCCGAAATGTGAGCGATGGATGGTTTCCTACTAACTAGAGTCCACAGAATAGGCGACTTCCCAGACTCGACGTGCTAAGACGGTTCTGGTGGGTCGGCAATTCCTCGAAGTCTTTCAGTCGAGCGTTTTTGCGTCAATAGGAAGCGCCTCGCACTGATGGTATAGACGTCAAACAAAGCCTAAGAGCTTTCATAACATGATGGCTGTAGCTTAGGCGCTAGAGCGCACGGATGACATGATCACTCAAAGTGCAGGGCATCTATCCTCGGTTTTCTCGTTCATCAGTCGTTCCAAGTATCGTTTGGCGCGCGCCTTGCCCTAGCCTTCGAACTTGAGTATGATGCGGAGCATGACTATGAACACGGCCCCGTCGGATACGACGAGAATAACTGAGGAGGTTTCTGTTGTCGAATATTAGCAAGCATTGCACACCCAGGCGCGCGGTTCGAGTCGGCGTATGGACTAGTACAAACTTTCGCCCAATGCTTAGGCTCCGTCCAGGCACATGGAATGTACCGCAGTGCAACCCTGTGCGTGATTGTCGTAAGTTCGGAATTCGTCTCATGTATTGTTTTGCAAGGGTCCACAAGTCGGTCTCGGCATTTCTACTTCCGGTTGATTTCTCCATGAAAAAATGGTCGCCTGATCGAACAACAATAACCTCGTTTCACTGATTGATCTTTTGCACGACTTAATCTTTTGTCGTCCTTACGGCTGCTCGAGTCATATAGACTTCAGACTCAGAACTGTAAGAGCCTCAGGTTTAGAGGCCGAGAGCGTTCCCCCGATTTGCTCAGATGTCGCTCCGTAGTTCTGCAAGTATCTGATGCCTAATCATCATGATGGCTCTACTATCCCGTTCATTTTTCGTAGCAACTCAGGTGACTACCCGAATCGGCAGAGAGGCTGTGCATGTAAAATATGACACGGGATCTCAGAAATCGGTATGAATCTATGTCTTAGAATTTATGAAGGCTTTACATACTATTTCTTTTGATTTCATGCGTAAATGCGTACAGAGATTCAATATTCGATGTGTTTTCATTTTCAAGGGAAGAGCAAGTATCTTTTGATCCGGATGCGTGCTTCGACTCGATTCGGGATTTGCCACTTATGGTATGGTAAACCATCCCTCTGATTATAACATCGACGCAACGAATCAGCGGGAACAGCCGCCATTGATTTTAAGTCACAAAAAATAGGGCTGTGATGTTTCAAATTTTACAGCCTACCAATAATAATCATTCCATATATAACAGCTTTCGCTGACGGTTGGCAGTGTAAACGAGCGGCGAAAGCCGCCTTTGTGGTCGAGAAATGGTCGCATTCGCCTTTGTCTCCTTGTACTTAAGACGAGTCGAAACGCACATTTCTCAACATTCTAATCGTTATCCGGTGTACCAGCTACAGATATGGCTCGAAGAACACAAGAGAACCAAAAGATGTGCTCGCGAGGCTCCAAGTGCCAAAGACCGGCTAGGTACGTTGAATCGTGTCAACGAAACAGGTCGTGATAAATTGAATGAACTGCTAACGTCTTCGTTTCATGTATTCAGAAGGGCTAGATTACCTTCTCAGCTTGTCAGGGATCTCTTAGGACAACACTTTGCACGACAGGCGGCTCTCAAACCTCAGAACGAACCGAATAGACGGCCACTTCTTACTCTTGATAAAGGCAGCAACCCAAATACTTCTTCAGCGGCAAACTCGGGTGCAACAAATGCGCAAGCTGGGAGTGCGTATCCTTATGACTTGAGTTAAAATAAGCTAATACCTTCTCCATAATTATTAGCTCAACCCACAGTGCCACTTCCTCATGGTCTAGGCATTATCACCATCCCTCAAGGTGCTCAGCGCCTGGACGTACGTTTTAATTGGTATGCTCAGTTATTAGTGATTTCGCACCCAGTCTGATTGTTATGTTCGCATAGCGTAACCAACAAACTTCCGTCCGGCCAGCTAACGGACAGTCTCGTCGTAAACGTAGACGTCATCTATAATCCTGGCTGTGGACCAAACGGAACTAAGATCCCGACTCAAGTCTCTGTCAAGTCCGAAGCCTGATAAAAATGCGCGTATATGCCTCCTAATATGTTATGAATTCCTTTTTCGTCGGCGAAGCAATGCTTGTCTTAACTATGGCAGGGATTTGTTTGGGGCTTCCTATATGCGCCATTGAGTCTGAATGTGTAAACTACGTTGACCGTACATATGGTTACTTTTGCTGCTCTTTATATATCTGTACTATCAAAAGCAGACCTCAAGAAGGCCGTTCACTTGGTCAATGCTGGGGCACTCGACCTAAGCTCGACGTTGATGACGTCGATGAACAAAACACGAGTTTCCATGATAGATATACGCGAGACTTGCAGTACAAGAAGACAAATTCGAGACCAAGAAAAACACGCGAGCATGCAAGAACACCTAACTCTTCAGGCAGTAAGGTATTGGCCGTTCCATGTAAGCCATGCCCGCCAACCGGCAACCATCATCAGAGCAAACGCCTGACCCTCTGTCGATAACAAGCCGACCTCCGCCCAGCTGAGCGGGTCCACGTATGGCGAGATTACTCCGATCTCGTCTACTCCGTTCAACACGGCTTTTGCAATTCGTCCTGCGATCTCTGTGTAATTGGAGCCAAACACGTCAGAGTTGATTACAGCAGCGCGGTAGGCTACTGAGGCAAGTGCAGCGGACGCTGCAGCGTCGCCGAAAGTGTTATTACTGTCGATGTAGTTCGGGATCAGATCATCCTCAGATCGCTGTAATGCGGAACCAAAACTGGTAAGTAAGAGTAAGTGGATCCAAGTGTCAAGCACCAACTATCGCGGCGAATGTCCCGTCTAGAATTTCCTTCGTCCAGCTTTGGAGCTCATTCAACCGATCTCGCATCTGGTCTGCGAACGCGGATTTCCTGATGGTCTCTTCGACTCGAATAATCCCCAGAGCAGCCCACGCGTTTCCAGTTGCCCAAAGCCCTTTATCCCAGAATGAGGCGTCGTCCTCATTGTATATATGCGCCCAGAGCTTCCCCGTCGGACCATCAATCAAGAGCGCTTCACGGTACAGTCGCACGTTGTCAAAGGCCTGTTGCAGAAGTGACTGATCATTCCTCAAGGCGCCGTAATACGCAAGGAAAGGCGGTCCCATGAATACGCCATCATTCCTGAGGGACTGGTCAGTAAATAACCTCCCGGCTTAGAGGAATAAGCGCGCTCACCAATATGCGTGCCCATCATTGCGCATTGAGATTGCACCAGTGGAAGTTTTTGGAGCCGTATTCAGGAGCTAACAGTAATAAAACCCTTGTGAAAAGGACATTCGATGTCGTACAGAATGAACTCACATAATTCAATTGTTTCTCAGCAGCACTCTGGAAGTAGTCAGCCCGGCTTGGTTCCGTGAATGTCCCTTTTGATTCACAGCTGTAAGGCAAGGGAATACAGAAGAGTCAAATAAACAGCGTACCGAGCAGGACGTAAGGACCAGCTGATGCCCCGTCCAGCGCAGCTCCGTCTAGACCATCGTTGATCTGTTGGCTGAGTCGACCATCCGGTCCCTGACGGACTGCGGCGCTGAATGCCAGTTGCACAGCGGTTGCTGGCAGGTTACCATTGTTCGCAAATGGACTGCCAGCGAAGACCGAATATTCCGGGTTATCATGTTCAAGGACTCCTGCAGCAGCTGTCCCTTGTTCCCAGCTAAGCAAATGTTAGGACATTACAATGCACAAATTTAATTGATTCACGGACCTGGTTCGGATGGAGCCTAACATTACACTCTTGATAGAGTCGGCAAGGTACGCCTTGGAGTTGAACAGGGCGGCCTGACCGCCAGGGCTGAAGTCATCGCGGGGTAATAGTGAAGGCAACGCGTTCGCAGCGAAGGCAAAGTAAAGAGGCGTAAACGACAAGGGAATCGGGAGCAGCATTATTCGTAACACTGTCAAAGGATTTATGAAAAATTGATATAATAGTGGCTAGATTGTTTTGGTGCGGATAGCGTCTGACTATAATGCTTTGAAAGTTGAGCTAAAATGAATGGAACTAGGTAACGAGCGTAGGTAGGGTTCAAAGAGCCCAGGACAAGTAGAAAAAAAGACAGTGAAGGCCGGGAAACAAAGTGAGGCAAAGTCTACGACGTATAAATCATAATGTCAGCCTCAGCCACATTTAGTATGGTTGGGCGGGCGAAGAACAAATCGAGATTCGTTTCTGTTAATGAAAGCCCATACGCGATCCTTATTCCGCAAGGGCAACCTAGGATGCGATGGCTGGCGCCAATGCAACCCGAAAGGGAAAGGGTACCAAGTTGATTACTGATTAGAGATGTTAGTATTGATGGGGAAATCTACTGAAACTTGAGAAAATCTAAATACCTTCACGAAACTCCTTCCAGTTGCAGACTTGCGGTGCCATTTGTGCTCTGCCAATAAACGAGTGAGGCAAGCTGAACTCCCGAATGCAGCCTCCGAACTTGCTTTGATGATCACTGACGGTAATCGTAAGGTGAACAGGCACATCCGACGAGTTGCGGGAAATGGCTGATTCTATGCTGATACCAGCATGACTTCTGTGCGCTTCCATACCAATCATTCACTCTACCGACCCTGACTGGGCAAGATGAACATTAAAAATAATAATCTCCGAAACATCAGGAAAGATTTCGGCGCACATATCCCAGATGAAAATATGAAACTCGAGGCAAGCAGAGGCAAGTAAGTAGCATTGAGACACAGCGCCAAGCAGTAGCATAGGGTCGTGTAGAAAAGATGGATCGAGTCGGAAGAACCGCCGCATCCATGTGCACGACGGTTATGGTGAGGTGAGTCTAGGACAAGATTCTGTGGCATTCGGTCATTAAAGTAGATGCGCCGTTTTTGTACAGCCACCGCTCGCCAGAATCGGACCTTGAATTCGAGTGTGCCAAGGTGAATCTGCTAAAGTGAGGAATTTGATCGTCCGTGATCTGCACATGGATCTTCTGCCTCCACACCACTTCATCAACACATACTACAGGTGGCTACATTAAGTATTCGGCCCCCCTGCTTTATGAAGGAGGATTTGCATGCTCTATATGGTATTATAAGTGTCGGATAGCACTCACCAACTTGCTCATATTGGCAAAGGTGAGAGATTGCCTTGTTTCAATGTCATTTGTTTTCCGAGAAAACATACAAATCACCTTCTATAAATGGGGGGCTGAAGGTTTTTTGTACCTACCTGTAATTCAATCATTGCAGTGAAATCTTCAGAAAGAAAGCAGGGCAACTTAGGGGATATATACATTACACAGATGTGCTCATCAGCCAAAGTTGTTAGGATCGGTATTCTCGGACGAAGTGGCTAGTCTGAGCGTACTGGAACAAGTCCCTGCTTCCTCCTTTCGTACTATTGTAGCTTGGAGAGTAGAGTAGTAAAGGTTAAGATGTACTAATAATAAGCGAGCTAAGGGCTCGAGCTTGAATTACTAGTAGAGCAGAGTTTCAATCAAAGGGGTACAGTTATGATTGAGAGTACAAAATAATTTTGCTGAGGGACAATGCCCCGCTCAGCTGGCACTTATATAGACTTTCTACTATTCACTACTTGCTACCTACTACTACTGGAACTGCCTCACCATTGGACAGGACAGTATGTTTCAGCGTGAGTTGCTACCCACCTGTGTCGACACCAAGTCCTAGCACCGAGTTGCTACCGCCCTTGTGTCGACATAAAATAAAGTGATATCACCTGTGTCCACTCCGAATACTTCCTTCCAGATTAGGTAGGCTTCCTTCTAACCTCCGTTGCTCCAAAGCTTCTTCCGTGCTTCTTCCGATCCCATCGCTTATCACATGTTAATCCTTTCCGCTGATCTTCCCACTGATCCTTCCTTAGTTTGCCGAGCACATGCTTCCAGGCTGCTCCGTTATCTCGGCTGAGCTTCTGCTGCTAATCGGTGATCATGGGGCTAGTTGTGATCTCGGGATTCGCGACCGGCAACGCTTGCCGATCTTCTGAGGTTAATCTCGGCGGCTGTGTAAAATAGGCTTCCAGCCTAATGTGCCTAGCCACTATTGCAATGTCCGATAGCTGTAGTCCGGTGCCCGTTGTTAACCTGAATCGCTGACCGATGTGTCGAGGTCCACGCCATTCGTCAACTGTAATAACCCCTGTATCCGATGTTTGCCAAGCCTTTAGGAATCCTTCGATTGCTTCTTCCGAGAGTTCGATTATGTCCGAGGGCGGTATCAAGTATATCGGCCAATCGACTTCTACTGCAACGTAAGGGCACAAGTGTTAGAGGTGTAGGTCCGGAGTTACACCGGGTTCGATCCTTTTGCCTAAGCAGCGTTATGTTGTGCAGAGGTGATCTATCTACCCACGTCTGGCTGTACCACGCGGTCCCCTTACTATCCTTCTTAGTCGTAGTCCTGACAAGGGATACTTTCAGATACAAGGTAAGCAAGAGCAGATTGGTATTTCCAAGAGGCGTAGTAGTACAAAGCACACAGTAATAATCGTTAAGCTACGATGATCACCAGTGTGTTAAGAGGATCGAAAGATGGGGAATGAGGGCCTACTTCTAACCCTATTTATGCTCTTCAGATAATTCATTTTCCGTCCTATATCTTACTCATCTCCTTCCACATTACTCCACTCAGCTCCACTTCGCTCCACCATTGCCTTACTCATGCTGTGCCACCGAGTGCCATCTTGCTCCAAGATTTGTAAGATTGTCTCCGCTATTGCAGAGCCTTTGTGGCGTTGCTGACTGAGACGTAGTTCCGAGTCGGAGTGATGAGTCAGTACTCCATTATAACGTCGAGGTCTTCATTGGGGACTCTGGCCCTTGGTGCAATGTAAGCGGCTCGATATGTGACCTTCCGTTGTTCATCCCTTGGCCCGAAGGGTGAGAGTGTAACTCGGACATCGGTATTGAGATGTCGAGTTGGTGTAGTGTATGGTCCAATACACAGCTGGAACTGTATGTGCTCTGCTGGTGGATGCCTCTGAGTTCGAGTAACTAGCCATGCTTTGCCATTGAGTCGAACATCGCGAATGTAATGCCATATCCTTCGTTGGAGTGCCAGTTGTAACTGTCTGGTTTCCAGGTTCGCGTCCCTTGGTAGGTAGAGATTTGCTTGCACTGTAGAAGCTGGACATGGGTCATGCAGCTCTGGTTTGTACCATCCTAGTATCTTCCAAGTTATCGGGTCTGCATCTCGAGGGGTTTGAGTGGTGACAGTGAGTTCTTCATGTCGCTTGGGTACTATTGGATTTGGTGGATTGGCATGGAGTTGTTCTTGTGTTCGACGTTGAATTTCAA